>JAKUHH010000184.1:503698-592465 GCA_022701365.1 Mycocentrospora acerina
CCCCCCCCCCCCCCCCCGCTCGGTGCCCGAGAAATGTCCGGCTTCCGACGCTGCCTCGGGAAAACGAGGGGAGGCGGAATATGTGATGGGGAGATAGGGATTGGACGATTGGACGGTTGGGACTGGACCCGGGAGAAATGTGTGGAGAGAGGAAGAAAAGTGTGGGGAGAGGGGGGGAAAAAAGTTGCCGTACCTGGCGCTTCAATGTGCCGACGAGCAGGCCGTCGAGAATCTCGCGCGCCTCGTCCGAGTGGCCAACATCCTCAAAGGCTTCTGTTGAGTCTTGGCCACCAACGTCGAGTAGGACTTCCTCGCCACCACTGCAAAAGTGCATGTTAGCAATTGTCTTCATCTCTTGTGGTTCTGCAGATGCCACATCTGGCCGCAGGCGACTGCGCTACGTAGAAGGAGAGGGGGAGGGGGAAAGCCACGTACGGGTGCTCATCCACAAAGCTCGAGCAGTTGTAGACCTTGTCGTGGACCACAATAAAGAGGTCCTTCTTAGTGTTGTGCTCGGAAACGTCCGAGTATGTGTATTCCTGCTGGTCGGCCATTGTGGAAACGTGTACGGGGGGGTTGAGATGGGCTCGAAAGGCGGTGGCGGCGGTGGAGAGGCGTTGGGTTGTTGGATTTGGCGGGGGGAGCAAAGGACAAACGTGGCACCAGGGTGGAGAGGTGGAGAGGAGGGTGGGAGAAAAATCGTGGTAGTAGTGTTGGTGGTGGATGTCGACTCACGACTTAGCTCGGCAGCGGGATCACGCCGCATATCTTCTCGCGCGGGATCAGCAGCGGACTTGCGGTCTGGCAGCAGTGGTCCCGGCAGCCAATCAGCTGCTATCAATTTGTTGTTGCGTTTGCTCGCTTTCCGACATACCCAAATAAGGCAAGGACACCCGTTGGTGTGGAGTCGAACAACATTGTGTGCTGCGGGGCTGCGCGGGCAGAAGTTGGCATTTTGATCCGCAGGGTCCGTCTGTCTGTCTGTCCGTTTGTCTTTCTGATGTGAATCTGTAGATAAGGATTATCATTTGCACTTTTTAATCCATCTACAGTCTAGTCTTTATTAACTTCTTCTAAATTCTCGAACGGAAATAATAATAATACTAAACGGCGATGAAAACGATACACGAGAAGTTGGACGTTACTTGACGAAAAAGTGTCTTAAAAGGGCCTATAGGGACCACCGGGTATGTATGTATATACACATTAGGGTGTATATAGATTAAGAATCTCAGACGCAATTTTTAAATTGCAGCTATAATTGGAATGCGCTCACAACTCCAAAATAAGACATTTGCACTGTCCATCAAGCCAGACTAGACTACAACAGTAATAAAAAAAAAGAGTATCACTCATCTCACCCACTTTTTGTATCTTGTACCCCTCCCCCTCCTCACCCTCGGCAAAACAAAAAAGACATAACAGCACACATTATTACAATTTTTTTTAAAGAAAACCCCCCATCCCTCAAACAAGAAAAAAACATGCAAATAGGGCACCACTCCCCTCGACCACTCTATCTCCACGACACAGCAAAGTTGAGTAATTTACAAACCCCAGGTCAAAGCCAGTAAAGATATGTAATCACCTCACCTCACCTCACCTCACCACAACACACAAGGCATAAGGCACAGGGCACATCAACCCATGAAGCAAATAATCAAGCAATCAAAAAAGGCATACCACACATACTTGTGAAAGGGTATCATTTTGTTCCTCTCTCTCTCTCTCTCTCTCTCCACATCTCTCTTTTTCAACATCCCAGAATCTACAACAACTACAAAAAAACACCTCCTTTACATACCCCTAAAAACATTATTACTTGCGCTCCTCCTATCCTTTTCCTTTTTCCGGTCATGGCGCTGCCCCGCCTCGGGCGCCTTCTTCTGCTTCCTCTCGGGGGCGAAAGTGATTTCTCGTTCGCCGACGACGGTAGTGGTCGTGCTGGTTGTGGTGGATGGTCTTTGCTCCCTGAGCTTGGATACGCGCGAGCCAAATGTCTTGTCGCGAGTGGGTCCGGTTCGCTTGGTGGTGGAGGATGAGATGACCATTTGGGGCCCGCGTGGGTCTCTGTGGCCGGCCTTTTTGTACGAGGACGAGGATACGCGGTTCTTGTCTTCTGTTGGCTGCTGTTTGCGGATAGGAGCAGAACGTGCCTGATCGGCATCTGAGTCGTCAGAGTCTTCGTCAGAGGAGCCCTTGTTGGATTCCAACTCTTCTTGCTCGGCTGCGGTGAGGCCCTTGGGGATCTTGGTGCTGGGGTTAATGGCCTGGAACTCGTGCGAGCGCTCGTCAACCTCAAAGTCTTCGTCCTGGAATAGCCTGGCGAAACGGGGGTCGCTGAGCAGTCCTTCAGCCGGCTTGCCTTCGTTTGCGACTTCGCCGACAGCGGGCGCCTTGTCGACGTCGACCATGTCGTCGTCTCCTCCCTTCTTGAGCACTCTCTTGGCCCTTCTGCGCTCCTTTTCTTCCTCGCGCTCGAGCATCTTCTCGGCGAGCTTCCTGTTGACCTTGACTGCCACCTTTTTGTTGCCGCGAATTCTGCTCTCGCGCTCCTTGTTGATCTTCTCCGCAATGCTCTTTGCCCGTTGTTCTTGCCACAGGTCGGGGTTGGAGATTAGCCTGGCCTCCTCGTATAGCTTCTGCGCTACAAAGTAACCGTGCATGTATGGCCTGAGCAAGCTTGTTGTCCCAACCAAATGGTCGAGGTTCAGCTGGCGCAGTTGTACCAGCGTCAGGAACTTGAAGTTGTCGTAGACTTCTCCAGTGGCGCCCTTGCCAAAGGCGTGCGGGTCGTTGGGGTCCTCTGCCATTTCCTCGACAATGTTGTCCAAGAATGCGCACCACTTGGGCGCAGGTCCCAGCTGCGGGATGAAGAAGGAGTGCTGCTGTTTTCCTTCATTGGCTGTCAGCAGCATGCCACTGTCCTTGACCCATTCGACGTGGTTGAGGTCGACTGCCGGCTCGACCGACGTCCATGGAGTGCCGTTGCGGGGATCCCAGATCTTGATGATGCGCTTGTCGGCGGTCAGGATCTTGGGCTCGGCAGTTTGGCTGCGCGTCGACGTGTTGGAGTCGAGGTAGATGATGTTTTTGATGGGGAAGCCATATCCTTGGTCCTTTTTCAGCAGAGGTGTGGGCGACCGCAGATCGTAGAGGTGGACGAGTCCATTCGAGTCTCCCACAGCAAGCTCGAGTCCAGATCGAGGAAAGGTGAGGGCAGTGATTTCCGAGCGCCCCTCAAAGGCGTTTTGTGGCGACGACAGGATACCGACCCTGTTCCTTGAGCGCGAGTCCCAGAACTCGACTGTGCCTAGTGAGGTGCCGAATGCAAGCAGGTTGTGGCTGTCTTCTGCGATTGCGCCCGTGTTGACGGCACCAGCATTGATTCCGCCCTGGAGGGCACCGCCGCCTGCTGTTGTGAGGTCGTCTCCACCCACGTCAATCTCGTAGCTCCTCATGAAACGGCCAACCTCGAGGTTCAGCCTGTAGGCCTCGCCCATGCCTTCTGCATTGACGCCGACGGCGGGGACCAGACACTCGGCGGAGCGCTTGTCGTAGATGAGGTCTCTGCCGTAGCGTGGTATGCGGGTCGAGTAGTGCAGGCCTCCGCCGGTGTGGAACTCGATGACGCGGTCAGACTGGAGGTGCATGCTCTTGGTGTAGTCCGAGGACAGCAGGCGGAACGTCTCGTTGAGGGTGCTTGTGTGGCGGGCGAAGGATAGGGACAGGTGGGGGAGGTAGTGGACGTGCATTTGCGGCTGGGTGGTTGTCAGTGGGCAGTTGTCAGTGGGTGGTGGTAGTGGTGCGCACCTTGTATGTGCCCGTGGAGACGACCCAGTCGCCATCGTCGCTGACGCGCACGCACTGGCTGGCCTCCTCAAAGCCAAAGTCCTGCAGCAGCTCGACACGGTTGGCAAACTCGGGGTCGTTTTTAAGGCTCCTGCGGGGAGATTAGCTTTCCATTGTCTAAGGCGCATGGCGTGGCATGGCGTGGAGCGTGCAGGGCGTATGGAATGAATGCAAGGCGCACCTCTTGCGGCGGCGGATGAGCCATTCGGGCAGCGGACGGGCCTCGCTGCCGCTGATGGTGTAGACGGGCACGGCCGAGTTTGAGATCTTCATGGCGGCGGTGGTGGCGGCGACGGGGAGGATGTTGCGGCAGAAGAGCGCATGGCAGAGCGGCGCAGAGCAGAGGCAGACAAAAAAGTTCCGTAGGGCTGAACGGGCACGGGCACGGGCCATGCCTCGCGCGCCGCCGTCCAGTCGTGTCCCGTGCCGTCTTGTCTAGGTAGACCTGTCTTGTCCAGGTAGTCACGTGCCGTCCGGTCACGTGCCGTCCGGTCACATGCTGCCCAGTCGTGTCCGGCCTGTCTTGGTGTCCAGCCTGTCTTGGTGTCCAGCCGTGTCTGGTCTGCTCCCCGGCCAGGCCAGTCACGTGCCGTCCCGCCCAGGCTGTCCCAGGCGAGCGACATCCGAGCTCCAGCTGCAGCGCCAGCCCTAGCACGCACCCGCTCCAGCGCCAGCCGGCACCAGCACGGCACCAGCACCACCCGTTGCGTCGACGGCCCCCCCCGCGACGTCGCGTCTCTGTGCATCTGCCCATACTCTCACCCATCCGCGTGCGCTGCCCATTCTCTTACCCATTCACGTGCACTGCCCATACACACACGTGCACTGCCTACACCCATTCACGTGCACCGCCCATACACGTACACACACCTACACCCGCCCAGCCCAGCCCCAGCGGCAGCCCACGACGGCCACGACGGCAGCCACGACGACGCGCGCACGCCTACATGCATCGAGAGCCCCAAGCAGCCGCCGACCCCCGTCCACTGTCGCCCTGGTCGCGTCCCACCCCGGCGCCGGCGAGTTGATGATTTACAGCGCCATCTTGGGAGTGAACATACGACGCGAATACCACTTGAGCGTTCCGTGAGAGGGCTGCCGTCTCTCTAATGGAATTTCTCAGGACCTGCTCCACCAATGCGCATGCCATAGTACGCCTGCCCCTCCCTCCCGGCGTCCTGCCTCTCCCTCCTTTGCGCCCTGCCTGCTCCGCGCGCTGCAGCTAACCGCGCCCAGGGAGACTTTGAAGCCGTCGCATACCAGGCCTTCTCCGTCACGCGCGCCAACCACAACACTGCCACCAACATCACTACTACCACCACCACTAATAATACCACCACCCTCCCCTCGGCGCGACTGCGCGACTCCACCCCCTCCGACGACCTCCGCGCCGTCGAGGCCCACCTGCGCCAAGCTCAGCACCTCGTCGTCCAAGATGCCTCCCGCCCATGGCTGTGGCTGTTCTGCGCCGCCGCCCTCGACACCCACTCCCAGAGCCCCCTCGATCTGCCGGATGTCGACGCCTATCGCCTACATCGTGCGCTTCCCCTGCTGCCAGCCCCCCTACCAATCCACTGCTGACACATGATAGGCGAACACGCGGGGTCCATGAAAGCCTCCGATCTAGCTCGCTCGCCTATACGCCCTGGATCCCAGAGCGCATCCTCCGCCTCGACCGCCTCTCTCGCCAATTCAGCCACGCTCAAAGGCGCCAAGAGTGGAGGTGTGCGAAATGCCCCGGCCAGCAATCAAGCCCACGCCGCCGACCAGCAACAGCCTCCCGACTGCTTCGCCATCTACGAGCTGTTCACGTCCTCCGTCACTGCCCTTGTCTCGTTCAATCTGGTACGAGACTGCAATGTCGTTGCCCTCAACTATCGCACATTTGTCGCAAAGCCTGCAGCTCTGTCCGATCCCTCGCTTGCTGACATGGATAGTCTTGCACACGTGCATTGGCTCATTGGCGTAAACGTCTACTGGGCCAGCTCAGGCACGCTGGTCATCTCAACTCTCACCGAAGAAAACCACCAGATTCGCAGTCTGGACGAAACTCCTTCTGAAGCCGACTGTACACGACTTGTTGGCAAGTGCATTCGCGTTGCGCCAAATGGATTGCTTGCCCACGTCCTGAGTTTTGAGGATCCTCTAGATGCCGTCACTGAAGACGCTGGCCAGCGGCCCAAACGGAAGCGTGCTAGGCTGGGTGCCATGGAGCAAACTATTGACAAGTGGAAATCACAGGTCAAGCGTTGGTTGGCCTGGAGAGGCTATGCTCTTCCTGGCCTCCATAAGAAATGCGCCTGGGTTAGGATACGCGTCAATCACGCCGCTCAATCTGCCCCACAGAGTCTGCCTCAATCACACCCCGATCGGGAGATGCTGTGGCCGCGAGCGCTCTGCTACTACTATGATACTGAGCTATGCAGAGCTTCAACGGTAGACTCGCACCCATCTTCAGTGCTAGAGCCATCACATCATGCACTGCAGTGGTTCGAGACGACTGACTCAGTCGGTTTCAGGGATCCTATAGACGTCGCGCAGGAATGGTTTCTTGGCAGACCCGAGCGCGATAAGATTCTGGAGGCTCGGAAAAAGGCCAAAAGAGCAGAAGAAGACACGGTCCATCGCAAGGAAGAAAGTACGGCCTTGTACCCATCGTCTCCGTTAAACACTCGTTCTGGCGCCTATGGGGACCTCCAGGCTGTCAGTGGAGTCTATCCAACGCCTCCTGACGGAATCATTCCCGGTACTGTACCTGCCACTCACGATACACCCAGCGTCTCTGGCGCGACTTCCAATGTGATACTAGTACCTGGTGGAACCAACCCTGTCATCAGTCTCCTGGCCCCGCAGGATGACGTTCACATGGACGGGTCCCAGCACCCTCTTTCGTCTCCCATCGTCACTACCGCGCCCGACAATCTTAACACGTCTGGCGGCGATGACGATTTGTTTGGGGATCTGAACGAGGATGGATATGGCCCACCCGGCGTGAATGATGAGGATTTTGACTTTTTTGACGAGCCTGACGGCGAGGATGTCGACATGCTAGACGCCCCGATGCTACAGGACACCAAAGCCGTGACAGACGACTCATCTGGACAATATCCATCAGCACACGCGGCTCTGGATGCTCTAGCCAAAGAGGAATCATCCGATTTACTAGCAGCGCTAGAGAACGCCCTTGTCGAGGCCCCTCAATCTGAATATGGACGAGTGCACGACGCTAAATCTGAGCTTGCTCTTGTTGTTCCGTCTTCTCCAAAGAAGAGGCTGGATGCAACCCTTCTTCCGCGAGCGCAATCACAAGAACAAGATTACCACAAAGTTCCTTTCTTTAGAGAGCCTACACCTCCGCTGAGTCCCAGTGCAATTGCCAAGACACTGCTTCCCTCACCACCAGGCAAATCTCAAGTACGGTCCACTCAAAAGCAAGCCATGAACCGCCATCGTGATGGTGCCTTTGATCCTCTCAATTTCAGCCGCAAGATGAGCTTGTCTGATGCAAAGTATCAAGACGGCCGTTTTACCGCGCACCTGGAAACGGATTTGGATGAAAACCTGCAGGCTGACAGACGCGCTTCCAGGACGAAAAGCCTGCGAGATCTTCCCATGCTAACAAAGCTTCGGTATGCCTTTGGTGTCGCATCGAGAGACAGGTTGCCTGAAGCGACAACTGTGGCGCCCACAGCTCTCGACGATTCAGACTCATCCAGTGAAACCTCAGAGGCGTCAGAAGAAGAAGACGACGAAGAAGAAGAAGAAGACGTCGAGGAAGAGAAATCAACAGAACCTGCATCGATTCTGACCACTCTTGTTATGCCAAACAAGAGAAAATTTCCTACCGATGGGAATGCTACGCCGTTATCCGTAGTTTCGTTTGCAGAGTCGCTTGGAAGCGACTTTCCATACTATCACAGCTTGCAGCTTGATGAGACATCTCTTTCTTCTCTTGAACCAAGTATTTGGGATTGGCCGTTACTTAATTTGCCCTGTCCAACAGAGAGACCGTCGATTGGCGCACGCTACACCATGCCATTATTTGCTCCCGTAGTTTCACAGTGGCCAGATACGCCTACCTCCCAGCCAGATGTTAACATGGACCTGGCCGATGAGAAACCTGTGAGCGGAAAGGACAGCATCGCAATCACTCAGATTATGACTGATCAGATCGTGTCCGCGACGCTAGACATTCTTGAGGAAGACTCGATTCTAGAACCATTGTGCAACACGCGATCATCATCCGAGTCGCGCTGGCACGATTCCATCAGCAAGATTTTCCCCAAAGCCGTTGAATGTTCTGTTCTCGCCCTTGCAGCCATTCATGAAATACTCCCAGGCCTATCGGCTCAAGCAAAAGGCCAAAATCGACCTTTGCCGCGAAATGCAAACGCAAACGCAAATGAAGGAGCGACCATATCCGGGAACCAAATGTATCAGATCCACCCGCCATTTCTCCGAGTTCGACGTGCAGAAGCGCACTGGGAACTACTCCCCCCAGCCATCGCGTTCTGGGAATCTCTTGGCTTGGCTCCTGTGAATGAGTCAAAGAATATTGTCGCCTTTTGCATTTACCCCCACAGCGACTCGCTAAGACCTTGTTTGGAGAATTTCCTGTTGAACGTGCAGCTTGCGTATGACAGCTGTAAGCTTGGAAGCCATTCACGCGTAGTGACGACAGCCGAGTACGACGGTGGTCTGGTTCCTTGCAGAGTCCCTGCATCTGCCACATCGAGAGATGCGTTCAAAGCATTGAGAGAGACTTGTATTCAGCTTGGCAAGCTTCTCGCCATGAACTATGCGCATATACAAGCGCAGCAAGACTCCAAGATTGACGCCTTTGTTATTTACATGATAGATCCTTTTGGCAGCCATTCAGCGCTTTGGGACCTGTGTTCGGCTTTTTGGACTCTCTTCCAGACATATGGTCAGGGCCCACTCACTCGTCCAGGCCAAGCCCAAAAGCCCGATCTTGTGCTTCAGGTGGTGCCGATGAAGTACGTGGCTTCTTTCGATGCTCCCGTTATCCTGGACGCTAGCTCATATGTCAATCTTGCGAGAGAAATTTACGATCGATGTCCGCCCAGTGTCCCCAACGCCGACAAGACACCTCTCAACATCTACAAGGCGCCAGCATTCCAGCTGGAAGAGACCATACCTCGCCAAGTCCCATTCAAGTTGATTTCTGAGCCACCTCACGACCTACTCCGCGAAAACTCGTACATGCACGTCGGTTACGCAATAAGTCTCGACGGCACCTGGATCACTGCAGCCTGGACTGACAACTGCGGCAAATCCCAGGCTGTCGTCACATACCATCTCGGCACACGTGTGTTTGCCGAAGTGGCCAAAGAGATATGGCAAAGCACTCTTGAGATTCTTCAATCTCGGCGGGTGAACTGGCGGGTCTGCATCGCCAAATCTGGAGTCATGGAAAGAGAAGAACTAGAAACCTGGGTCTTTCTCGTCTCCTGTCCCACCCCCGTTAGCCTCTTCCTAACCCTTCTAACTATCGACACGTCGCCCTCTATAAAGTTGACTCCTACTCCCACCCCCAATGCCGCCACCCCAGGCCAACCCTCAGTAAACACCCCCGTTTCCACACCCCAACCGGGCATCTCGCCCGACCCCTCACAAGGCTTCACTCCCGTCGCCACCCCCTCCGCGGATACCGCCACTGACCCCTCCGCGGACCCCGAAGCCCGCCTCATCGACACTACTGACGAAACCTGGGGCATTATCCTCGCCCACCGCCTACACAACTCCAACTCCACCACGCAATTCAGCCCCGCCCTCATCTCCGGCCTCCTAGTCAAGCGCGGCGAATCCCCTTCGTCTACATGCACACCTCCCCCTTCCCCCCTTGTCGTCGGCGTAAACATCCTCTGGATCGGCTCCGTCAACCCATCCCGCAACGCAATCGCCCTCGCAAACGCAAACGCTAATCCAAACTCCCCCGCTGCCGCAACAGCCGGCGACACACCACCCCCCGAGCGAATCAGCAACTTCCTCATGTGGACGCCCACGGTGCAGACGCGCACTACGGCCGAAAGTCTCCTGAAGGAAGTGTTGGGTCAGTTTAGGGGATTGGGCTTGCTGGCTAGGCTACGCGGGATGAGGGGCACGAAGCATGGGACTGTGCCGTGGCATGTTGCTGCGGCGAGGAGGGGGGTTGTTGGATTAGGGAGAGTTGGTGGTGGTGGTGGTGGCGGCTGATGTTGATATTTTACTTCTTGTTTTGGTTATTTAATGATATGTTGCATGGCGATGGTGTTTTTTTTGGGTCAAAGGGACTTAATTTTATTTTCATCTTGTAGCGTTTTTCCTTCATTCCTTATTTTTCCTTTTTTCTTCTAGGGTTTAGTTGTGTGTGTGTTGTTGTTGTTGTTGTTATTGTTATTGTACAAGTAGAAGGGAATCAATTCATGAATTTAAGTAATTAATTCAATAACTCAATTTTTTCGGCAGTAGTAGTAGTAGTAGTAGTAGTAGTAGTAGTAGTAGTAGTAGTAGTAGTAGTAGTAGTAGTAGTAGTAGTAGTAGTACAAAAAAAATTCGTTCTGAATTAAACGTAAAAATCTACTTGCTTGTCATTAGTCTGTGTATACATTTATATATATATATTTATATATATTCACTTTAGTACAAGTCTAATTGCCTTTGCTGGTGTTGTTGGTGTAGAGGAATTTTTTTTAGCAAAGTTAGAGATGGAAGATGGATGGAAGGAAGGAAGAGAGAAGGAAAGAAAGAAAGGAAGAAAGAAAGAAAGAAAGAAAGAAAAAAAGGGGGAGGGAAGGGGGAAGTGTATGGATTGTTGGGTTGTTTACGTTTCGTTTGGTTTGGTTCTTTGGAGGAGATTGGGAAGAGAGGGTGGCTTGGTGGATGAATACATATGTATGTGTGTGTGTGTAGAAATACTACTGTAGTAGTGGTAGTAAGTTGTTAATCATTCTGCAGTAAGAAGAGTGAATATATAAACACACATATGTAAACATATGTGTTTGATTTAGATCCAAAAAAGATAATCTTTTTAAGCTTAGTTTTTTTCTCAATTCGACTCTTGATTTGGGGGGGATTATGACGTGTTTATAAATACCAATTGCAGCTGATTCTATGTCATGGCAATTTTAGCTCAGGAAGGGAAAGTTCTTTTCACTACACAGGTGGCTGTGACAAGAGGCTTTTGGTCTTTTAATCTTGTACCTTAAACTTTCGTCTTTTTCTCTCTTCCAATTCTGTGAGAGAATCACAGGAGGAGGAATTTGTTGATTTGTGACAAGTGTACGAATCGGAGACTGACTATGTAGGCGCTGGGTGCTCACGTGCTCATACAAATGGATGGACTATCAATATTGGCTGACTAGCTGACATCTTAATAACTCTACTCCATTTGATGGGTCTTTCTGTGTTCCTCAAGACTTCTTTTTACCGGCTTCCTCGTCGTGTGGTGGTGCCTTTACTCCTCTCAATCTCTTCATCAGGGCGTTTTCCCGCCACAAGCATGACGCTCGCTTTTTGAGCAACCGAAGCGCGGTGAATCCTCTCCATACTCCGAGAACGAGCACGGTGAGTATCGCTGTGAAAACAAAGTAGAGCCATACCCAGCTTGAGACGTGGCTTCCTGTGTTTTCGGGGTCGAAATTCCAGACTGTAGCAGTGTGTAATTAGCAGGGGTTGTTAAAATCCGATAAAAAAAAGGATTATGAGAAAGCGCTTAAAGTCCTTTGGTACATCGAGTGGTTGTCTGAGAGAGATTCTTACTACTTGTTTGTCAGTTACAGTGATGGACGTCATGGTACAGGGACATATACCAGGTTGTGCTGAATAATGTGGCCACAAATGTACCGGGCAAGAAGATGAGTGTGACGGCAGAGATGATGCGCATATCGGCTCCATATCGATGGTTCAGCTGATTATCGCTCTGTTGGAGGACGGCATAGACCTGGCGTCGATTAGTGATGTACGTTTTATACAATAGTTTCATAAGATTAACCCACCATCTGCATCACCGCTTGAATCGACTCCTTTAGCTCTTCGTTGCTTCCTCTCAGAGTATTACGTGTACACTGCATCAATTGCAATCGATTGCGCATCTCGTTTACTACATCCGCCGGACCAAGATTGGCGTATTTCTCAATCAGCTTTTCAACGGAAATTATCATGCCATGTACATCGTTCAGTCTTGCTGTGCTGTATGCTGTGAGTTGAGTTATTGCCGTCAGATTTCGTGGTAGACCTGTAATGTCGGGAATCTCATCTACTTCTTCATAACGTGTAAAGTCCTCAGTACAACCCAAAGCGCCTCGAATAGGATTGAATCGACGCCAACAGCGGTCGACAAGGTTTTCTGATATATCGAGACATTGGTGAGTTATAAGAAATGGAAGAAGCTGAGGCTGGAAGGCATAATGTTGTAGGGCCAGTAATCCCTGGATAATGTCCTCCAATTCATCACTGATACTCCCAATGAAGACTGAGTTCACACAGCGTGTGGCCGAATTATAAGAGACCACGAGTTGAGTGTATTTGTACATTAGAAAGGTAAACCGAAAAACTACAGGTAAATCAGGGCCTGTACGTTTCAAATGAGCGATTCGCTGGGCGCAAAACCGGAAGATGTGGTTGTTCTCAGATCCCGTAAACTCACCATCCCAAGTGGTATCATCAGGCATAGGATGAAGTTTCATGATGCTACCCATGGTATTGAGACTCGAGAAGAAGACATCAGGCATTTTCCAATCATTTAGAATCGTACGAAACGATTCACTCGAGTATGGTATGTTCCATGGTTCATTGCCGCGTGTACACACTGTGAATATGCTGTGGCATTGTGAGCACGTACGTTTCAAGCAATGGAATGGCAAATACAAGCGTGATCTCCAGAGAGTGTCTGGCGTTGTTGGGTCGCTACTACATAGAGATTGAATATCTTTGTCGCTGATGACCTCTTGGATCACCTTAACTCCAGACTATGAGATTGATTAGCGATATAGAGTATCGCCGCGGTGTTTTGTGATACTTTTGTTCCTAATATTTCTATATACTTATGTGTGTAAGTGATCTCCAGTTCTTTACCGTAGGACCATTGATTCAAAAAGTCGAAATTACTCGTTGATGTCATGGTGGTGGCGTTGAGATGTTAATGGACAGGAAAAGAGTGCCTAGACCTAGAGTAATGCTCAATTAAACTACCTCGACAAGGCGAAGAACAACAACAGTCAAAGTCTAAGGCTGAATCCAGGATCTGAATAATCGGGAAAACTTGATGTATTTAGAGCTGAGATTTTCGTCGTTCAGCAGGGGAGCACCGAGGCTGAGGCGCTTAAATGCGTTGTGGAACAACGCATTGGGAAGGCGCACACACAGACTAGGGTCAACTGATGTGTTGTCGTTCCATTTTCAAGGCATTTACTTCTTGCCTAATGCATAAATATCAAAACGGAAATGTTAAGAAATAGGTAAGGAATTCAGCAAATTGAGACTTCCCACATTGAAGCTCAGCTCGAGATTCACGCTTCCCTTTCCATTCTTTTTGCTAAACACACTCTACTTTCAGTCAAATTCTCATCTCCTCTTCTACTCGACTACTTGTTTTGGGATCAGGATTCCCTCAAAATTTCTCACGGGTCAAATTCGCTCCTTTCCCAGCCCTGGTTACTTTCTGCTCTTACTCATTCCAGTCTCCTAGTACTTTTACGTGTATCCCACCAGCCAGGCTGATCCTGCTGTATCGCTACCAGCTCCAAATCCGACGCTACCCCAGAAGACCCATGCGTCCGGAAACGTACCCAGCACCATTTGATTACAATAGTAAAGGTCGCGCCAATACAGCTTCCGAGGATGTGAGCGGGTTCAATATTGAGGAAAAAGAATAGAAAGGCAGAAATGAGAACGTAGGTGGCGGTGATGATGGCGATACTTTGAGTACGGCAATGCGGGCGGGTATCATCTGTGAGCCAAACAAGTAACCTTTTGGTTCTGCTTGACTCTTGAAGTGAAGACTGTGCGGACTGGAAGTTCGGTTACATGATGTGTATCCCAGCCAAGGATGGAATAGTAAAGTGCTGTGTAGTGTATTGTCTAATACCAGGAGCCCAACAACTACGAGAGAGCAGGCACAATCGTAGGATGGAATATTTTAGAAAGATGAGGAGCTGAGTGCTTAGTTTCAGAGGCGCAGGACCCCTAGCGCTGCAGTTCAGCCTGGCATTATCCAATGTGTCGCCTGAAGCTGGGAAACAAGACAAGTCGAAAAATAACAGATCAAAATATCTAAATCGTATCCAGATCGTTTTTTTCACTCTGAAGTAAGGCTGATCCTCCCCAGCTCATATGCTTTCTTCCGTCTTGCATATCCTTCCCTTGCACTCGTATCTAACCCAAAGCTCTCGTTCCATGGCTCGCCAGATTTTGCATCATCATGCTCCCACACACTCTCTTTTCCCTTTCTTCCCTGTCGTTTAACTCACATTCTAGTTGAACATCGACCAAGCACTATGCCTAATCCTCCAACTCCAATGATGAAAGGAATCAATTGCCCAACACTTGTCCACAACCCAGATAACCCGCGTACCTCGTTCCAGAGTAGCGTTAGTTCCAACTGAAGAATGATAATTACATGTATTATAAGGTCTAAGATGGCGCAATACCACCCCAGCCAGACTTTCTTCGGTACCTCAGGAACATTAAGGAGTAGTGACGAGGCTAAGGTTACAAATAGCTGTCTCAGAAGACTTTACAACTCGAAGGCAAGTTTTCGTACATCTTGAATAACAATACAAAAAGAGATACTACAACAGATGTCCTGACTTGAATAAGACCGCTACAATAACACTCCTAATACAGTACATCTTCCCCTGACACAACGTTCTAAAAATTAACCAAGAGAGCGACTTTCTCCAGCCAAACACAGAAATGGGGACAATTTAATGCAACAACACCCAGCTATTCGTCAAATCCAATCTGTCATGTAAAAAATATTTCTGAATGTTCCCTATTAAATATCGTAGAGACGATATCTCGCAGCCTAGTCGTCAAAACTCCTTCCGATGCCATTACATGACCGTACACGGAATGACGCAGCAACTGCAGTCATCTCCACACCAGCAAGGCGCCTTGACGGGCCCAGGCTTCACGACTGATACCGTCGAGGAAACAGACGAAGCAGACATATCGATATGCGCGTGAAGGCGATGCGATGAGATGCGAAGTGAGGGACGAGAAGTGTGGCGCAACGCAAGGATGACGACTGAGTAATCTAGCGCAACAAGTCAGCTCTCATTTCGCAAACCTCAAGATAAGACATCTCTACTTACGATCCAAAGAATTCCAAAAAAATTTAAGCTGTCGGTGCGATACAGAAGGATAAGGTATGATGTAAGGTAGAGATAAATCGAGGCAAAAGAATAGTAAACGATGAAATACTGCTGCTGATCAGCCGCCTGCGCCATGATGCATGAAGCTTGCTGTTGGCTGGTCTAACTTCAGATGGTTTGACGTGTGTGGCGGAACGCGTAGATGTGAGGGGTTCATTCTGCGGGCAAGCTTGGTTTACCCTGTAAACGCCCAAAGTGTGTATACATGGTCTCCTGAAACGCAATGAAGGGTGAGTTGATACTTGAGACTTGCCGGCGGCAGAATGTATGCAAAATAGCATAGCGTACATGTAAGAGTTCAATTTGATTTGTTTGCGCTTTTGCGCTGGATATGTAGGTGTTGTGTCCACAGCCGAATTCCACTAGGTTTAATCAAAAGTACTGGCCACTTTCCTCCCGATACGAAGTAAAATATTCACTATTCCCATAACTCCGACAAGACTCAATTCAATGGTATATTCGCTTAACCGCCGTAAAGATGAGATATTGTCATCGTTTATCTTGCACTCATTGTCCCAAAACTATCACTTCACATAACTGTGCATGGAATGCAGCAGCAACTGCAGTCATCCGTGCTGATGCATGAGCACTTTCCGCCCTGAGGCTTGACGATCGAGCCTGCGGCCGAGGAGATGGAGCTGGTCGCAGCAGGCATTGTGGCGGTCGATATCTTTCACGAGTTCGAATTTGAATGTCAAGTGTGTTGAGACGTCGAGTACGTTGTGGAAGTTGTGTTGAGGCGCGTTGATCGTAGGGGTAGGCTGGGATATGCGCTGTGACGTGTTAGTGCATCTCCACAGCTATGAGTCGATGGGTCTCAAGGATCTACTCACGGCACTAAGCTTGCGATTAAGGCGAGAGTTGTTTTGAAATGCTGGGTTATGGATGGCGGGTTGTAGCTGAGAGGGGTGATATGTCGTTGTACTTAAGGGAGTGATGGATAAGCTCAGCCCTGCGACGCGCTAATCCAATGACGTCTTGGCAAGACGGCGATGACGTTGCATTTGTGGCAGTGAACTTGTTACCAAAATAAGCGCACAGCCTCACATTAGGAAAAGTTATCAATTCAAGATGAATTTTATCGATTTATGTTTGGCCTATATCAAATGCTTTTGCTAGCAGTGACATAGAAGAAAATTATGCATTGCCATCGCAGCTTATATTAACACAACTTGCGTACTCTATATGCTAGCCTTATACGTCCCTCCAAGTCGGCTGTCCTCGCTCATTCCATGGCGTTTTGACGGCTATTCAACGTTAGTGAAAATGTTATGAAAACGCATCGCGGCAAACCTACCATTGTTGTCGCTGAACGGATCATTCTCGTCCTCTTCGGGTTCACTATCTGGCTCGGCCCTTTGCTTGCTTAGCGCAGGGACAGGAGGCATAGGGATGCTTGTTGGCCTTGGGGGTTTCGCAGGAGGAGCTTCCTCAATTTTCATGCTAGAAACGGCTGCCTGGGTGGAGGATGTATCGTCCCATTCATGGTCGCTATCACTGTCATCGTCGATGCTCTTGTCCATAATCTCAAATGCCATCAATCCCTTGACAAGTTCGTCATTGGCATTTAGTAGAGGGCCAATGTACTGTTCGGATTCTACTAGGTGGATGTAGCGTAAAATCTCACGTCGGAGCTGTTTGCAGGTTTCGAATCGATTCATCACTTCCGCGTTCTCGCTTACGCGCTGCTGCTCGCGATTGATCAGCTGCAGCCCATTTAACAGGTTTGTACTGGCAACATTGGCCGACGCAATTGTCTCAAGTAGTTGCCCCTTTTCTTTCTCCAGGTTGAATGACTTCTTTTGTCCTTTTTTATCCTTCTTGTCTCTTCTGAAAAGGGAGGAACTGTGGTGTGAGGTTGCGCCGAGAGTCACAGGTCTGCTGGAAGACGAAGATGTACTAGGTGGTTCAAACCTTCTGTTCTGTTGAGGTGGTGGGGGAGGCGAGTGCTCTTCGCGTTCAAGTGCTACCTCGGCGTCTTGTTGTCTTACGATTCGAGATTGTTGAGGTTGAGGTCTTTTCGTACGAGGAAGCTCCTTATGAAGCGCTGCTATGCGTTCAAGGCCAGGCGTTGACTTGTATGCGACGGCCCATTGCCGAAAAAGTACGTTGACCTTTTGCCGCACCTCAGCGTCGACCATATCATCCTTGGCCAGAATTCGTAATCGTTCAAGAAGTGGCTCATCAGCAAAATCTTTCTGAAATCGCGAACCGGCGTTCTGAATCAAGGCATCTAATATAACAAGCGCACGAATTTGTCGATGCACGTTTCCATACTTGCTAAAGGTCATGTTAGAACAGGAAAGAGGAAAGACTCGATTGCACCCACAGCTTCTTTCGCAAAGCCCGTGCTGCTTCTGTTGGACCAGAAGACTGAATTCGAATGACTTCGATAAGGTCTACGACACCACCGATGTCCTGAAATTATCAATTATCGGTAAGACAACTACAAAGTTTGTCACTTACGTTCTCCTCATATTGCTCACTCGTGAGTCGATCTACCTGGACCGAGACAGCAGAGAAAGGTTTTTTCTGTTATCGCAGCCACAATTTTAGTACTTTGTGGCAGTGTTTGAAGAAACAAATTGGGCACGGGTTTTCGAATATAGGTAGGTTCGCATATGCATCGGGCGTCTTGTGGTGATGAGACAACTTCCGAGAAGCATTGGACAGAGAATTGCTCGAGTCGAACAAACTTCTACGGCGAGGCGAAAGAGATGGTGGGGAATCAAGAGATACACGTGTATAAGACGACGAAGGCCGATAAAGTGTATCGCCATCGAGGAGGCGTTCATAGTCGTTACAAAAAGAGCTTGAACTCATGATGATGACGGCGACGATGATGATGGTGAATGAATAGGGAAGACGAGGGATACGTTTGCAGAAGACAGGAGGATACAATAAAACGGACCAAATATGAACAGACATGTAAGGGAATATATAAAGTAGCCAATTCAGGGCGTCTTACCGGCATTATGAGATTACAGTCAGAAAGACAATCTGACCGCCAACAGTTGCTATATTCGGGTGTTGAAGAAACACTACGGTTTGTTTAGGTCGATAATCTGGAAGCTGGATTGGTGGGATTGCCGGGGTGCAGAACAGTGTTGTCGGCTGGGCGTTCAGACCACGGTTTGAGAGAGGAGAGCCGGACTGTGGGCGGAGAGCCGGTGAAACAGCAAAGGGACAAGAATAGATGACGCGCGAGTCACAACAAGACGTGCAAAAGCTGCTGAAGGTATGAAATAACTACACAGATTTATGTTCGAAGGAGCTGTTTGCGAGGAGGGGTTGTAGTGAAGCTTCAATGTGGTTGAAGTTGCCTTGGTCGTGACTGCCCGATCGATAGAGTAGCCCCGAGAGTAGAAGGTGGGGGGTGATGTAAGCCAAGCTAAGCTTCACGCGTTGACACGCGCACAACTCACCATCACGCCAATCGCCTTCACTCAGCCGTTCACCTGCACATCATTCTGTTGCGTGTTCAGTATCGCAGCTGAGACTCGAAGGCTATACAGAAAAGGAAAATGACCGATGATGCGTGAGCTGCCCATGGCAAGCCCAATCATCCATCTTTTCTTTCTCTTTGATCGCATCGCTCACACTGACAAACAGAGCACAGAACCTTCAAAGCTACTTCTCTCTCTTCAAGCTTTACTGCTATCAACTATCCGCCTAGGCAGCTACTGACACCTGAGTCTCCAGCAACTGTTCCCACTCAACATAATCAGATACGACGACGGCGGCGAACAATCGCACAGTATTTGGGACTAGAAATTTCAAGCGAGTCATTGGATCTTGTAGAGAATGCTTTCTCATCTCAAACACCAGCGTCCTCTGCAATATCTTCGCGAAAGCGACAAAAACAATTGGAGAAAGAGCTTCCTTTCAAAAATGAGAACTCGACCACAGCAAATGTAAGGACTTTAAAGCAGCGACATGCATCTGAGGGACTCTGTGTTGTGAAAACTACTAGAGATCCTTCTGTTTCTTTGCCAAAGACGCTTGCCACTGAGGCTTTGCAACCAATTTCAGCTGTTAAATTCAATTCTCAGTTAGTCCCCTCGCAGGATAATGTGTCCGGGAGTGTCTATGGCAAAGGATCTCACCATGCTATACACAATTTTTTAATAAATAGAAGCCGAGAAGATTCAGATGAATTCATGGAGAGGACGCTTTCTCCATCACCGACACAAGACATCTCTGATATAATAACGCTTGATCCTTACACTAATGAAGACGACATTAACGACGAATTCAACGACGATCTAGATGACGAGGATATTAAAGAATTTTCGTCTGACATTACAGATAGTTCCAGCAGCGCAGTTTATCTACACAGCTCACTAGGTCAAGCAGGACAACAGCACTACGAACTAGGCTTACCTGTGAATGATTTTATCACACTTGATGAACGTATGAATCATCGTCACTGTACAATATCAAAGTTCATCTCGCCTGTGACACAGACTACACGACTCTTAGCCGCGAACGGGAATGAGTTGTCTATGGAAACTCGGAAACCCATTGTTAGATCACCATACCCAGATCCAGTTCGAGATCGCTCCCCAATTATTGGCCTCTCGTCCGACATGATTCTTAAGACTTGCTTCCGTATTGGAGAGGCGATCAACCAGAGCCATCAAGCTTCCAAGGCCAACAAACAGGTCATGATCGAATTGTATGCTCGTGTTCTTAGGTCTGGACGCGACGAAACAGGGCAATGGTTTACGTTTGGCGACCTCTTCCATGCTAAACCTCCATATATCAAAGCGATATATGACGCTGCAATCTGGAAGCAAGTGCAGCTATTCAACTACGATAGCAAGCGATTGTTGCAGGAAGGAAGAGCATGTCGATGTATGGGCAAGATGGGGCGCGATGGGAAGAAATGGGTGATGACAGTGTTGAACATTTGGGAGGCAACATGGGAGGACATTGAGTGGGTCGAGGGCATCATCAACTCCTGAAGCACGAGTAATACCGAGGAGGTTCTCAGGGGCTCACAAGGAGCTCAAAACAAAAGACGACTTACCACCAATGTAGATGGGATGACAGAAGGCCATGTACCGCGATACTAATTGGGGCGTGATAGCTAACAGTACACACCAAGGCGTACGTGATGAGGACTCTTCGCATGCATAATGCTCGTGAAACAGAATCGGGCCAAGGTAAGCCTGGTATCCATGCACAAATGCATTTTAAGCTCTCCACGTGATGACATGCGATACCCATCACCCGCCC
Organism: Mycocentrospora acerina; assembly: GCA_022701365.1. NCBI lineage: Eukaryota > Fungi > Ascomycota > Dothideomycetes > Pleosporales > Mycocentrospora > Mycocentrospora acerina. The sequence goes on from JAKUHH010000184.1 coordinate 524,167, forward strand.
CGCTTTCTTCGACGTCGTTGTCCACCATGAACGGCAGATTTATTGTGCACAAGATCCACGAGTCGTGTTCAGCCGCTGACTGACATGTTGACTGCCGACGTTCGCTCTTCCCCTACACACAATCTTCGCAATGATGCTCGGTGCCAGGATGTCCGAGTCTAGCGGCAATAGGCCCGGCACAGTTGATGAACGCGAAGGAGGCGTCGCGATTGATCCCCAGCCCGTGCAAACACCACCGCACAAGTCACGGTCGCCCAAGGCGCGCTCCCTCTCGGATACAGTTCCGCGACTGGAGCCGTCGCCAAAGTTCGACGAGCCAGCACGCACATCCAAAGATGACCACTACACCATCATGGCCAGCCCCAGCACCCCCAGACGACCGGATTTCCTGTCGCGAGGCCTCTCTCTGCAAATGCCGCCGCGAGAACTGCCCATGCCCAGCCCAGCCCACTTCGCCGCGCGGGTGCCTCTTTCGCCGCAGCTAGACGCCCGCAACACGTACGCCTCGCCAGCGTCACTGCTGCCCCGACGGTCACGCGGCGCCGAGTTCTCGAGAGCCTGCACCAACCTCCACCACTCCACCGTTCCAGATGCGTCCTCGCCTGACTCGTCGCCGACCATCACGCAGAAGGGCATCAAGATCCCACCGCGGAAAGGGCGGGCCAACTCGATGATCATGGACTCACCTAACGTCAACCCCAATGGCGGGTGGGGCAACGGCGACCGGACTGCACCCTCAAGTTCCGTGGGCAGCATCAATATGCTCGGGTCGGATGATTCGAGCAGCGACTCGGAGGGCGTAGATCCTCTGGACCCTGACGACAATGACGACCCCATGCTCATGACCCCACAAACTAACAAGACGAGCCACCTGTTCCCCGGTGCCGCTGGAAGCAACAGCAACGCCTGGTCAAGCCTGTTCTCACCCGGCGCACTCCCCAACTTTATGAGCATACAACGAGCGAGATTGCGCAAAGGCCGAAGTCGGAAGAGTTCGAGCTCAGCCAGTGGACACAGCTCTATGGCGAGCCCTGGACCAGCTTCGCCGCCAAACGGGAAGGACACGGGCTACTTTGCAAGAGAGGCGGCAATGCGCAAGGCAGGATCTCGACGAGAATCTCTCTCGCTCTTCGCCAACGACCTGAACATTTCCTCTGGTAACGACAGCGGAGACGAGGCTTCGGCAATGCCTCACACTCCTGGAGTTGTGCGGCGGCCTGTGACGCGGAGGGGTAATCTACTGGTGAGTGGCTGTGTTATTTTATTTGGCTAACATCAATACTGACTTTGCCAGCCGAAATCGAGACAATTTGGCCGCATCAAAGCCGAGCTGTTTGAAGAGGCAGCGCCCGTTGATAGCGAGACGCGCCGCGAAGCCGAGATTATCCGGCAAGTGAGAGAAAGTGACGCCGAGCCTTCACTTACCGCACAATCGTCTCCATGTCTCCTCCCTACTGTTCCTGGGCTTGACGGCCCGTTGGAAGGGGTGCCAGAAGAGGGTAGCGAAAGCAACATGAGTCTCGACGGGAAGGGATTGTTCGGCACGTACGGCAGTCTCAACACCAGTCGAAATTCCATCAGCAATGGATTCTGGAATCAGCGCGTAGCCCAAACACCACCACCGCCTACTTTCTCCCGTGCCGAATCATCTGCAATGAGTGAGGATATGAATATGGACTCACCGACCATTTCATCCTTCAACGAGAGCATGGCACAGGAGCAGAGCAACAGTGGGTGGGCATCCCGGGCCTCTACGCCAGGCCACATGAATCCGCCTTCTGCCGCCGAGGGATTGAAGAAGTCGAACAAGCGCCGGCGCGACGACGACTTCGACGAGATGTCCATCAAGCGTCGCGCGGTGTCCCCAGGCCTCAGCGTGCACAACAGCCCCGTTATTTCACAATCGCCTGTGCAACGCGACAACAACCTGTGGGGTACTGCCAAAACTGGTAGAGAGACGTCTATCGGCGGACAATCGACGGGCGAGAGGTCGAATAGTGGAGGAAGTATGAGCATGACTCCGACTCTGGGCCCTAAGAGGATCGGACTGCAGGGAATGACGGACACTAGCGATGGTTTCATGAAGATGAGCATCGAGTAGGATTGATGCTCGGTCTGTTCAATTCTCAGAAGAAGACTGTATTTTGGCTTCATCTCTAGCGCGGCGTTTGGGGTTGAATGGTAACGGGGCGGCAAAAGGCATGCTGCAGTGATCAGGTTCTGTCTTTATATATATACCCCTTTAGTCAAACATTTTTAATAGTTGTTCTCTTGAAACTTTCGCTTTCATTCAGAAATCTCGAGCGTGTGAGAAATGGCCAATCCCTGCACTTGGACCCTCGAACCCATCGATCGCCAAGCTCAGCGAGCTCCGCAACCTCACCTCCGCAACTTCCCCAGCCAACGACTAGACGCAACAATTGCCGCTACAACATATCAAAAACCTCGTCGTGCCATAGCCAAATAACCACACATCATGTCGAGAGCAACAGCCCTCTCCTCCTTTGTGGAGAGCGCGCCGCCAGGCGAGGTACCGACCCCACCAAGCTCCCTCTCTCCCCCCGTCTGACCACCCCACAGCTCGCCGACGTCACCAAAGCGATCAAATCGATTCTCGGCAACGAAAACGTGCAGAGCGAACTTGCGCCCTCTTTCCAAAAGTACAACGAAGACCAATTCACGACCACGAAGCTCCCTGGCGGCGCCACCGAGGTCATTATCAGTCCCTACAACTCTCTAGGTGACGGACGCTACTACGATGTCGAGACACAGAGCAGCTTCGACTTTGACCACGCGACCGAGAAGGCGAGCGCAGTGCAGAGTCACGTGTTAGAGAGCACGCATGAGGAAGTCGTGTACGTTATCCCCCACTCCTACTCGAGCATGACTGCAACAAGAAGGACTCGACACTAATGCAACTTGTGCAGAAAGAGCCTCGTGAAGAGCCTAGGCACTCACACCTCAGAGCATTATCCAAAAGCCAGCTACGCCGTCTTCCCCACCGCCTCCGACGCTGAGCTCGCCCTACTCACCGTCGCAAATAAATACTCGCCCTCCAACTACTGGAACGGACGCTGGCGCTCCTCGTACTTGTACAACCCAAAGACCGGCTCGCTCACCGGCGCCATTAAAGTGGATGTGCACTACTATGAGGACGGCAACGTGCGGCTCTTGACGAACAAGGATGTTAACCTGACAGTTAGCGGTCCGGGAGAGGTAGTGAAGAGCATTGCGACCGCTGAGAAGAAGTACCAAGAGGATCTGAACAGGGCTTTTGGGAGTCTGAGTGAAGGTGCATTCAAGAGTTTGAGGAGGCAGCTGCCGATTACGAGGCAGAAGATTGAATGGGAAAAGATTAGTGGGTACAGGCTTGGGCAGGATATTGGCGGTGGACGGCGATAGAGAAACTGGTAGGAGAATGTGTGTAACAGTCGTCAGGATCCCTTCCATCGGCTGTCATTGAAGCATTCAAATTTTCTTGATAATCTATTTCAATGATGTGTCTACTGGGGGCATGATTGAATGGCCTTTGTTGTCCGTAGAGCAGGTCACGTTGACACTTTCGCCAGATGATATCTTTCTCAACAAGAAGTAGTTCTATCAGCGAAAAACAGTTGCTGGAGAAGAGTTACTGATAATTTATTAATCACAGAGAATAACTTCATCGTCAAGACACCTCAACTTGAACAAGCGACAACTCCGCGCCGCAACTCTATTCACTTCTTATATATCCGCGCCATCTACTTATGGGTATCATAACGAAACTACTCCCAAACCCCATGTGAAATCAACACAACGCTACTAATACTCCACAGCAAAAATGCATCAACAATTGCCAGTCTCTGCAACACACATCATACACAACACCGATCAGCCCGTTGCCCAATCAACCATGCATTCGTTGATCACGCTCCATACCCTCTAAAGTTCTCACACGGCAAATAGTTATTCTCGATAAACGCCGAATCCAACCTTATTCCATACACGCCTGCCCACTCTTCTTCACCCTTGAACGGAAATATTTTCGCGCGCACGTTTCCCTTGACGGTCTCGATGCCATTCGGCGCCGTGGTTACACTCGTGTTGAACAGCCTGATCATGTTGTCGCACGTCTTGCCGTCCGCAAACGTCGGCTGGTTGGTGACGTTCATGAAGAAAGAGAGCGGGTAGGGTGAGAAGCTTGTGAAGGGGGAGAAGATGGTGCTGACGGATGCGGGTGCGGTGGAGAAGTTTGAGGCTGAGTTTGAATTGAGGAGAGGCGTTTTGGCGTTGAAGGATGTGGTGTGAGGGGACTTGGCTGAAGGAACGGAGCGGTAGGCGTCGCAGGGGGGATCGAAGACGGAGGGGTAGACGACGGTGCCGTAGTCGAGGGCGCCTTTGAGGGCGATGACGGCGGTGGATGTCATGAGTAGGGAGGGCGCCCATTTGAATGATGTGCTGTTGTCGGAGAGGAGGTCTAGGAAGGGGAATTCAATGCCTGCGCGCTGTAGGTTGGGAGTTAGTTTTGGGGTTCAAAATCGGCGGTAGTTAGGTTCAAGACTTACGGAAAAATCGGGGATTTTGTACCCAAAGGCTTGAACATCGTGGTCGTGCACGGCTTGGATGACTGCCGGGTACATGTCGGCTGGAAAGGAAGGGAGGAGCGCTCGATACGCATCTTCCAAAATGCGGTATTGAGGGGGAATGAGTTGGCGGGCTAGTTTTAGAGATATGGGAAGTACTGCAACTGTGCCGTTCAGGGTGCCGGTAGCGTTTCCTGGGTATCGTGAGGCAATGGGGTTTGGTTGATCATGTGTCTGGCAAACATCTGCGGTGATGGTCTCATTTGGTGTCGAAAAATATGACAAGCCAGCAACTCTAACTATGACCACTGACAAGAATAGGAAGACGAAGTACTGTAACCGAGGATCGCGTCGAGTCATCTTTGATTGTTGGAGAGGAAGGAAAGCTACAACGGGTAGGCACATGAGCGCTACGTCGAGATATAAGTTCAACATTTTGATCAACGGCTTCAACGCAGGAACAATAAAGACAAGGCACGAGAAACAAGAAATGATCAGCGTAATGTCAGTCTAGCAAACCGAGGCGATGACGGTGGAGAAATAGCACACTTATGTCTACCACCTTTCGCACGTACTCTATCTCGGAACACACGCTGCCGCGCCATAGCTCTCCCTTCCATGCATCTGACTGGGACACATTACTCCTACAGTCGGCAACCACAAGACCCGGCAAGTAAACAACTCGCGTTTTCTTGCGTGCATTGGGCGCCCGGCCGCAACGCCAGGTCCTAGTGCATGGAAGCAGAGAGTTCCGGACGCTGATCTGTCGTTCCCACGCGGTGACGGCGGCTGCCAGCAAGCCTCTCTGACTTGAAAGGGACTTTGAAGCGGCTTGGCTCGCCTGCACTTGCGTCTGTAAATACTATGCGCAATGAAGAGCGCGTGATATTGCCGTTTGGATGACGTTGAGGCGGAGAGTGTGTTGAAAAAGGTTTCAGCGGCTTGGAGAGGTTCCGGATGGAGTGGTGGTACGTGCACACACTAGGTTCTTTGTCCACTCGTCAATCAACCAACCTTCATGCCAATCTACAATGATTGTGAAGTGGATGAAGCCCATGGTTGCGCAATAAATTTTGCTTGCCTTCAAATCGAAGAGATCGAGAAGTCACCTACAGCTTTGCACCTTGCTTGAAGTCATCGCGAGATTGTGCCGCAGTTCAGGATGTGACGTGACCGTGGCCTGACCGTTCAAACCATGGGGTAATGCTGATTAAATTAACGTCGATTCAACCTCTCATTCACAACACCCGCTGGTATCTCTTTGATGGGATATCTTCATCTCGTGGTATTATTCCTTTTCTTCTTCTTCATACTTCTCGCGCCAATGACCTCACATATTCCCAACAACGATATGACTTTCAAGAGCGCCATCGTTGTAGGCTCTGGCCTCGCCGGGCTCAGCGCAGCTTCTCAACTAGTCTCCCGTAACATTTCCGTTTGTCTTCTGGAACGCGCGGCAAAGCCAGGTGGAAACAGCATAAAAGCTTCCTCAGGTATCAACGGCGCACCGACCAAGTATCAGCCTGTCACAGAGCCGTCTGATGCATTCTACTATGATACCATTCGGTCAGCAGGAAAATCAATGGCTACTTTCACTGCCCACCGTGAGAAGCTTGCAGAGATTTTAACGAGAGATTCGGCGGGTGCGGTGGAATGGCTGACAAAAGAAAAAGGTGTGGATCTGAGCAGGGTCGCGCAGTTGGGGGGTCATTCATATCCCAGGACCCATCGAGGCGCTGGACAGACGCCACCTGGGTTTGCCATCATTAGCGCGTTGCTCAAGGATCTGAAAGCCAACCCCCTCTTCCATCTGCGGACCTCATGTACTGTGACAAAGCTCCTCCAGACTGGAACACAAGTCACAGGCGTGGAGTACACATGCGAAGACGGCGAGAAGCAGAAAGCTCATGGCCCAGTCATTTTTGCCGCTGGAGGTTTTGGTGGTGACGCTGAAGGTCTTCTCGCACAATACCAACCAGATCTTGCTGGCTATCCCTCAACAAACGATCCTCGGCCGGGCGCACAGCCACTTCTAACGGCCATCGGAGCTCAATTGGTTGATATGGATCGTGTGCAAATACATCCAACAGGCTTTGTTGATCCAATGAACCCATTACTGCCACTCAAATTTCTAGCAGCAGAAATGCTCAGAGGAGAGGGCGGCATTCTCTTGCGAAATGGAAAGCGCTTTATTAATGAATTAGACACGCGAGAGAGGGTCGCAAACGCTATTACAACCGCGCAACCGACATTCAATTCCCCAAAACAATGGGAAGTCCAACTCATTCTCGATGAGGGAGCATACAGCGCGGCGAGATCGCACATGGACTTTTATATTTTCAAAGGCCTGATGAAGAAGACCACCATTGCTGAACTTGACCCTCAAATATCACTTACCCTGGCTGAGTACGCGGATGTTGTGACCGGCAGAAGTAAAGATCCATTCGAGAGAACGACAATCGGAAACTGGACGTTGAAAGATCCAACTCCCGAAACAGTTGTCTATGTGGGTACTGTAACTCCCGTCGTACATTTTACTATGGGAGGTGTTATGATTAGTAGCAAGAGCGAAGTCTTGGGAGAAAACAGTGAGCCTATCGAGGGTCTGTGGAGCGCTGGCGAAGTAACTGGAGGCGTTCATGGTGGAAACCGCCTGGGTGGGTCCTCACTTCTCGAGTGTGTAGTATTCGGGAGAATTGCTGGGAACCAGTGTGTGGAATATGTGCAGAGAAATGAGTGAGGGATAACCAAAGAATGGAACGATGCTGTTAGACGCAGGGTACAAGTTGACATTGCAAAAGCATACTGCAAAGAACTAGTCTCAGAAATTTTTTTTAAAAAAAGAGTGTTTCTTCTATTTTCTTTCTCGCATGATCATGTGCCCAAGTTGACCAATAAAACTGTTTGCAGGATTGCGCCTGTAAAGTTTCCAGCACCTTACAGTTGGAGACTGAAAGTAGAATTACTAATTGAGCCAATGACATTGGAATGTTGTATTAGTTGATAAGGCATAAAATCAATGACACAATACTGTCAAATTGTAATATTTATCACGCATAGGGTGAGGAATACATGAGAATTTCTCTTGGCAAACTGAATTAGGCAGTAGCTAAAGAAATTATGGTTCCGTGAACAAGAAGTGAGAAGATTCAAAATTTAGCTTTTACACAAGGATGGAGGATATGCACATTAACATTCTATTCCATCAGATATTTACATACACAAAACATTATGATGATGGGCAAAGGCACCCCTAATATACAAAGACCCCAAGCAGCGTTTGAGAGATACAGGCAGTACCAAGACTGTATACACAGGCTAAACGATAGCCAGAAGATATGCCTACCCTAGAGAGAAATTGTTTCCCAAGAACCCATCGCAGACCAGAGAAAAGAAACAAGAAATAAGCCCAAGTGGCTGACCACTGCGGATAAAAACTGTGCCCTAGCCAACATAAACATTTTTCCCGCGCTGTTCCATGGAAGAAGCTTCTCAAATGAGTGAGCTTAGATGAAGTTGCCTCCACCCTGGCAACGAGAAAGAGGAGGGTTGCTACCCCTCTTGTAGCAAAGGGACCTCGCACCACTGATCCACTGAACTCCGTTGTATGATCCAGTGCCACGGTCGTCAGCCATGAATGTGCCAGTCTTCTTCAGGGCGCCAATGCAACCCTGGTAAACACTGCCGTACCGGCGGGTAGTAAGTGGCTTCCAGATCATAACACCGCAGTTGCCGTTGGGAACGGTACCTCCAATTGCAATTGCGGTTTGGGTTGTCCAGGTACGCTGGAAGTTGACGCCAAAGGAGCTCTTGAGTCTATCGGCAATCCAAGTGTAGTCCAAACCAGCGCTCACAGAGATAGAATTAGCTACAGAGTAGCCCTCGGTGACAGAAATGGTCATGGCTCCGACAGCGCAGACAACGGGAGACATCTGCACATCCCAATCGACAAAGTGCTGAGTTGTATCCGTCACAAGAGCGCGGTTGTAGCAGTTCTGGCGTTTGGCGTGAGCCAGATGTTCTTCAACATCCGCAGCCGGCGTGAAGTTGAGGAAATCGTGATCAATCTCAGGAGGACTAAGAGAGTATCCTGCTGCCACAACTTGCTCTTCCCATGCAGAATGGTTGAAGCCCTCATCTGTTCAATCCAACAATTAGCTTTTTATTCAACTACTTCACAAAAGGGCAGAGCCAGAGAACAATCCTAGAGTACGTACGGTTCAGGCCATCAGCCAGATCCAGAACCGCGGCATCAGTAACGAGAGGCGAGGCATTGGTCACCGCAGCGAGCACAAGCCCGACGAAAAGAGAGTGAAGCATCTTGAAAAGTTGCAAAGTTTATGCTTTAGAGTGACGGGAGTTTGTTTGTTGTGGATGAGAGTGTACCTTGATGCTGGAGTGCATGACTTTATATATCTTTCACACTCATCGATATGCCATGCTCTCTTGTTGGTAGTCGTTCTATGCCCACTGACCGAAGTCAGACCGCCATGCAGTGCACGTTCATGGGGTAAAGAACGTGCTTTCGGTGTTATCTTTTCCGTCAACACTAATCTCTCTTGAGTAAAGTTGCAGAATACTGGAGTGGACCCTTTCATTGGCTCCCAATTCGTACCTGATCTTCCCGCAGCGCTAGCTTCAATTTTATAATCGCAACGGCAAATTCGACGTTGAGGCTTCAATTCTCAGCGACGATTGATGTGAGAGGATCGCAACATCGCGAGAATTTGTTTTGTTGTATCACAGCCACAGCAACAAAAGGGTATACAAGCTGTATAGCTTTTGTTGTGGAAAAATCACACCACATCAGTGGACTCTAAATTTTTCCAAGAAAGCCTTGTGTTTGGCGCGAAGAACGCTTGTCAGACCAAGCCTTAGCTTAGCATGTAATCGTGCAAAGGCGCATGTCAGGTGCGCGCCACACAGACGCACAGACGACGATGCAACACACACAATCGTCGACACATATTAAACAAGATAAAGACTTCTTCATATCGCTCTCGCATACGGCAATTGCCACAATGCGCGTTGGTTTGATGCCAATAATGGGCAGGATTGCCGACTTAGATCCTAGATGGCGATGGTGTGTCCCCACATGCCGGCGTGTGACATTGCGCTAAGATTGGAAGAATTCGACCGATGGTGTCAGCAGCATTGAACGCTCGGTGTAATCTTATGAACAACACGAGCACAATCCAGCCTATTAGACGCCGAATTTGGAACTATTTCACCAAATGAGGAAATGTTTACCACACCGAGCGGTAATTCTTTTCTTTGTCAAGAATCCAAGACAAACTACCAATCAACGAGTTTATCCGTCATCAATGTCGGATTTAGGCTGGCATCCGCTTAATTTGTTCGCCTGTACGATACTGAAATTTAGGGCATATTGAGTTAGCTGTACTGCAATGAATGCCTGGAGGCATCTCGTATGTCACTTTAGACTCTCTTCTAACTCGAACAGCCGTTCAGTTCGCTTATCCCAGAGTAGTGAAGCCACAGTTTGAGCTTCTGGAATTATACTCTTTCAGGTTTAGCAGGCGCCATTTCTGCCCATCCGATCATGATCAGCAAGGCTTCACACTGGCGGTTATATGTCGGTGTAGTTCAGATCAACAATACGGGTACTCCGTGATGAGGCCGATACAACCGACGAGCATCACCGCTATCACTGTGAAGGCTAACAATAATCCACAAATCAAACGAAGTTCTGTGGAATTATCATGATTCAGGTAGATATCGAACAGATTCTGGGTATCGTGGTGTAAGGCGAAAGCGGTCTGGAACCTTGACTTGCAAGCACACGTTGATCTATAAAGTATATTCTCAGGCACCTCAATAACTCAGACACAAGTTACTCACATCAGTTTCTCTCTTCTCCAACAAAATGAAGCTCACCTACGTCGCTTTTGTCATCGCACCGCTCATCGGCTCGTAAGTGATCTAGCACTTTGATTATATCTCACTCTCTGAAAGAATCTCTGCTGACCACGTGGTTCTCTATAGCGCCGTTGCGGATCTCCACAGATACGCTGTCTGTGTTACTGGCCGCACTTCTATGCCTGTTGGCGGAACACCTTTCAGTCCTTCCCAAACCTGGTCAAAGAGCTTCGATATCGCATCCGATGCGACCAAATGCGCTTGCGAGGCCTACAAGCGCCGTAACACCGGAAACAAGCAGTGGGATAAGTGCCCTGATTGCTACTATGTAAGTCCTTTGATTTAAGGAATATGCAACCATGAACAATATTAACTCATTTCTCAGGACGGCTTACAGTGCGTCTCGAACGGCTGGCATTTGGGAGGTGATGAGGTAAGACTTTTACCCTACTTGAAAAATAGCAAAACAAAGTTGATGCTAACCGGTATGACAGATCAACTACTATTGCCAGAAGATTTGCCACACTCAGGGCGCAGAAGCGAACTAGTTTGGTCGGCAGATAATTCAATGTACACATGTTTGGACTGGTCAACATTTAAGTAATTAAACAATAATTTTTCGATGTATTTTCTGTCACTGCTTCAGCTTGGTACATTTCGACTGTTGCAAAATGTTTGAGGAGAAGAGAGGGAGAGAGCTATACTTGTAAGAGAACCTGAGAATAGATTTATAGAAGTCTCGGCCATTGAAGTGAACTATGCATTATCAGTGCAAATACATATCTTGATCCTGCATTGTTCGTGGCGGTCAACTCTCCTCATTAGTCATTGGAATATTTGGCAAAGTCATTCATAGCTAGTGAAGTATAGATATTCTATTCATAATTACTTTGCACTGTCCTTTGCATCATGCAATTTTCCCTTGCATAAAAACTAATCCCCCCAACCCCCCGCCTAATCGAGGTAAGAGAGCCTCGTCGATTCTCAGACTCTCAGGGGTATCTTCAAATTTTAGTGGGTGCATGCGTTGTTCATTTAAATTGTTTCTCGACCGACTCTCTGATTGAAGAATCAGGGCCTGAATAAATCCTTGGATACAGCACAGACAAATTTTAAGTCCAGAAACTCACAAGATGCATTGAAGTTTGAATACCAGGACTGTAAATTCACGGGAAAGAAATTCGAATTGAGCAGCATAAAACTATGTAATTGAAAATGATGAAGAAGGCTATGTATGCGACAAATGTATATTAATAGAAATAAATATGAATAGTTTTCTTTTGATGTAACTTCACATACGACCATAGGACGTTGAAAACAAGGCTTCCCGTTCGCTCAGCCCTATTTAAGCAACGTACCGGCGGACTAGTAGTCAGGTGGGTGACCACTGGCGAATCCCCGCTGTTGTATGTTTTTTTTTCAGTTTTGTTTGCTCACTACATTGTTCTTCTTTGATCGACGGGAGGTAGATCCTGTCAGCATGTTTTTACAGCGGGGCTGTCATTTTTAGGCTGAGAGTAGGCTACCTCTCAAGAGACAACAAGATGACATGAACTAATTCAGAGTTTGTGTGATTGTTTCAAGTAAGACCGTATGCAAACTAGCTATAGGGAGGACGGTTGATGACATCTGAAAGTTTGGAACTAATCTCATTGTAGGATATCTGCACAAAGTGGCTTACAACACGTGCAAGCAGGAGAACTTGATGCATGCTTCTGTTTAGTATGCCGTGTCTCTTATCTTGTTGATTCAGCTCCAGTATCCATGGCTTCAAGTGATGGTCACCTCATTATCCTTAGACCAGAAACCCCTGTCATTACTGCAGAATTGATAAGTCGCGTAGACTACGAAGTGTATTTGACTCAGTGTGGCAGCCAAGGTGCAAGGGAAGTCCGGGTAATACAGGGATACTGCGAATTCAAGGAGTTGAATTCTTCCTGAGTATCGACCTATATGTTGAATGGAGTTCGAAGGGATAAGAGCGTCCACGTGGTCGGTGGAAATTGACACGATGCAGCACAATAGAAGCCCGTGCTCTTGAATTTGCGGCTAATTGGAAAAGCAAATTTCTGCAGATTTTTTAACATGTTAGTTCGTTGCTTATCAATCTATAATGCCGACTATCGGAGCCCAGCAGCACAAATGTTGGCAGTGTAGATATAGCGGTGAGCAATTTGTAGCCCTACTGATAGACACTCCCCCTCATATTCTCGTATCCCCAGATCTCCTGATTTCTAGTTCACAGGTCTAGCTCAATCGTCCCCACACCCCTTGAAACACAACTCAGCATTGCCTCAGCCTTTTCCTCGCCCAACAATCCAGTTCCTCTATGCTCAATCCTCCCACTACACACATCAACTCTACAGGCCCCACAATTCCCGACTTCGCAGGAGCTATCTATGTCCATTCCCACAGCTTTTAGGGCATCTAGTAACGTCTGTGTGGGCCCAATCTCGATCGTTAGGTCACTTTGTTTCAATTTAGCTGTGAATGGATCGCCAGACGTGTCAACGGTGAAGGTTTCGATGTGTATGTTGGCTTTCGATATTCCATATTGTAAGGCTGCATGTTGAACAGCGTCGAGAAGGCGCTGGGGACCACACGCATAGATGTGTGAGCTGAGATGTGCTTGAGAAATGATAGCATTAATATCCATTTGTTGACCCAGAGATTTGCTGTAGATTGTAGCGGTTGCACCTAGATTAGTGATACGCGTCGCGAACGGGACTTCATTGCTGACGGCATAGTGAAGGTGAAAGTTCTGCATAGTGTCCTGGAGGACTTGCAGTGCTGCTAGAAAAGCTGTGATGCCGATGCCGCCAGCGATCACGATATGTTCTCTGGCATCCTCTGCTAATGGAAAACTAGCCTGGATCCGTCCGACAGTGAGTACATCTCCCACTGTGACATGTTCGTGTAGGTACTTCGAGCCTCCGCGGCTTGATGCGTCTAGAGCGATGCCGAGTTCGAAGTGCTTCGACGTACCACCGATAACAGAATATGCGCGAACCAACTTTCCACCAAGCTTGAGACGGACATGGCTTCCTGGCTGCACGAGTTCCGGTACTTTAACATCTTCTAGCGCTTCAAGTCCAAAGGCCACGACTCTCCTAGTTTCCTTTCTCTTCTCCACAACACGATATTCACTCCACATATCCATCTTTTCCTCTTCCCCACCAAACATCCTGCCGTCCTGGTCCTCCGTAACACCCTTCGTTAGTCGAGCCTGAAACTTCCCCTTTACATCCTCGCCAAGTGGACCTAATTCGACAATCTGTTTCATCATTTCTGCGTCTTTTGTGTCAAGGAATAGATAGTACATAACCCTTGCTACCGTCCACTCAGGAAACGGCCGATCAAGTAACCTCACTATATCTCCCTGCATCACTACCCCTGGCTTGATAATACGGTACAACCATCCAGTTCGAAGCAGCGTCTGAGCTCGTTTGGCCATATCCCTGACCTCGAACCGATGATTGAGTTTGAAGCATGGTGTCCTCGGCTCTGATACCTCTACTATAACATCTCCAATCGCAATCCGGTCGCCAATGCAGATTGTCTTCTCACTAATCTCTTTGTTGTAAATGTTCTCGCCAAAGGCACCTGCTTTGAACAGATGTTCCGACGCTGGTATCTCTTCTCTCCACGCATCATAGTGCGCAGTACAATAGTGGAGGATCGCCTTGTCTGGACTGCGATGCGGCTCATAAGCGTGCTCATCGCCGACTATGCCATTTGTTGTTATCGTAATTGGCCCTGAGAGAGGTGTTTTGAAGATGGCAGACTCGATACGAGCCGCGCCTAGCGAGTTTTTAACTTTTCCTGCGCGGAGTTGGGAAAGAGGAAATGGTTTGAACGGGATGGGGTTGCAAAGTGTGTTGGGGTCCGGAGGCGGTGGGGGTATCCAGCTAGATATTGCCATGGTTATTGGAGATGAGGTTGTGTATACCTTGATTTGCGTACTTGGAGTCGATGTTGATAACCTTAAATAGCAGCCAGTCACGTGACGTAGCTGCCTGAACGTTACCGCCTGAACGTCACCTCGATTGTTAAGATAAGGAAGTTTCTTATCAGCTTCACCATATTTGCAATATAGTATCTTAAGTTCTGTCACACCTTTTCGTGTTGTGCTTTTTGTAATCTTTTTTGGTTAGTGTCACTACGGTCATAAGTTGTGGGCGGCTGTCAATTAATTAAACATCTCTTTATAAGCAAAAAGCCCATGGAAATGCTTGCATATTGAGACTTATCGATAGAAAACTTTTCAACCTTCTGAAAGTATTTTTGATACATGGTGATCTTTCCCTTCTGCTCCTGCCCAGACAGCTAAACAGCTGCGCGTTAGTCTCTTTGTATGAACACCTATGTTAAAGAGACTTATGCGTCACGGTTGCTGGCAATAATCAGCCCCTAAAGATTTTTTTGTAACTTATTCTAAGACTTCTCTTCACTTCTGGTTAACCTCACTCAAAAAATTTCAAAAGGTATGCACGACAATTATTTTCCACAACTTCAAAAACTACTTCTTAGTCACCTCGTACAAATCTCCTTCATATATATCGCTATTTAATTTGAATTAAAGTATGAGACATAACAAAAAGCGGTAGCTTGCGTTGGTGAAAACTTCGTTTGATGAAGCAGCTGTACGTTTCCCTCAACTTCCAACATAGTCTTGTGACTCGCTATCTGTGGCTGAATATCTAAACCCTACCCAGGAGGTGTTGGCGAGTTTTATATGCTCTCGACAAGACGACAGCAAATCTCGCACGACGTGTTAGCCAAGTCCAAAAGTGAATTCTCCAAGATCATTTTACGATGGATTTTCTAAGATATTGTGCAAGGTTTGGCAACTGGCTCGTTCAACTTTAGCTAGAACTAATGTGCATAGCTGGTAACCCCATAAAAGCTGTGGTTATATATTTGTGGTCGAGTCAGTTTGCTCTGGCTTACAGATAAGCCCCGCCTGGGGTGAGTTCTGGCAGGGCTGAGTGTAGGGCTGAGTGCATCTTAACTTGTCAAATACGAGAAATGCATCTGAGAAATCTCTATTTTGAGTGAAAAGAATTTTTTTCCCGATGTGGAAGATTACAGATTGTATTACCGATTCTTACGCCGACAGTGCTCAATGTCTGATTCTGGCTGGGTTGAGTTGGAATACGTAATCAGCTGGTAAGGTTACTGAGAGACAGCAAAGAATGTAAATCGAACCTTCTACTTAGTCGTGCGAATTGATTTTGCAGGTCTCCTCTTGACACCATGGCTTCGCTTCGATTTCGCTTCTTCTTTCACTGCCACTGCCTTGGAGGTGGCACCTGGTCGTCGACCTTGAGCTAGCATTTGCACCTCGGCCACCACTCTTTTCGACCTTGTTTTCTCTGGGGCGGTTGTGATCTTCCCTTCAAAAAGCAAATTGGTTAGCGCGAAGTTTAAAGTTCTCAAGGATTAAATCGAAATAATGTGCACTATATGACTTGAAAACTCACTATCAGATGGTTAGCAAGATACACCTTCATCAGTCGTTGGGTCTCCCTAATACCATAACACAGAATACCTTTCACTCTTGTTCAAGGTTTTCCAGAATGCCTCAGCAGCAGGCTCCACTGCAAGCGCAGCCTTGAAGTCATCTGGATCCGCCATCGTAGCAGGTCCCGCATATGCACGATCCCATCTCCCATCCTCCTTCGCGGCTTGAATCGCTACCAGTCCCGCAGGACGCATTCGGTCCTCCTCAATAAGCTTTGCTACCGTCCCAACGTTCTTTTGTGACCAGATGCTCTTCGCGCGTCGCGGTGTGTAGCGCACAGTCCAGTAGTCATCGTCGATGCTATTTGCGCGGCCATCAATCCAACCATAGCATAGTGCGACCTCAACAGCTTCTCCCGCTGAGATGGACGCGATGCCTGAGGCTTTCTTGGCGAGTTTTAGATAGATGCCAGGAGCGGTTGCGTGTTCCCGCGTCAGAAAATCATCAAAATCTGCCAAAGTAGGGAAAGTATGCGTCGGCAAATCGGATGGGACGGCCTTTGGTGGCATGGCAATGAAGAAGCGTAGATTCAAATTGGTGTGGGTTGAGAGGCGTACAACGCGCGTTGCATGGATTGATTGACGAGGTAGGTTGCAGAATAGGATTACCATCTAATAATTAGCCGTAGTGTGGAAATTAATAATCCGCGATTACGATCGCGCACATACGGATAATGTGACTTGCTACTCGTCGTATCTCAAATTACGCAGTGGTGAAGAAACAGGAAGATGCATGTTCAATGTTCAGTGCCCCGACGCTAGGCGGCAACCAATCAGCATGTTGTAGTCACAGCTCAAGTCACCACACCTCAGATTTTCTAGGAACCTTTCAACCCCTCGTAGCAACCAGCTACTTCAAATTTCCCTCTCTTAAAGGCATACTTATTGCCTTCACAGCATGAAATTCAACCTCTGGATGTCTCCGTAAGGACTCTTTTATCTTTTTGCATACATACAGGCAACAGACCTTCAACTTCCCACCTCCTACCTCGCAAAACCAGATAATAAACCGTGTCAAAACCAAGCACTTCATCTAATAGCTTCTATATGTGCTTGCCAAAGAACAGCTTGTATCATGACATCAGATGCCGCCCTTGTGTAAACCATTCTTTAATTATCTTTTCTTGTTTGAACATGTGACATTGAACCACGTTTGACAAATGAATCCCATCTTCGCGTGTGTAGGATGTTTCTCTGAAGAGTTGCACAACTAGTTCTCTTCTTAGAGCTGAGGTATTAAAATTTCAGCAAAGTGATGTAGGATGTGTGGTTTATGAGATAATTCACTTGAACGTGACTCTTGTGAACGTTATTTTATGAAAACAAGAAGAACCGTGATTAGTAAATGCATAGCAGAGAATGATCACGTCACGCAGGTGTTGGAAAATAATTTGAAAGCTGCAGGACATAACAAGAGTCATGGCGGAGATAAATTTACACCCAAAGTTGTCATGTGCATCGGGTAGAGAGCCGAATCTCATCGTAATTGTGGCGTGCGTCTTGACCTTGTTAGGATCCATAGAAAAAAAAGCTCTGATCCGTACAATCGTATTACATATGTACGAGGTAGGGCGCAAACGGGGGGCCTCATCCTTCGTCAGCCATCAGTTTGACCAGGGGAATGAAGGATTAGATAAGTAATCCGTAAAGGATTTAATTTCAGCACATTTCTTAAGAGCGAAAACAGTTGTACACCTACCTAACAAATCGCCAACATTACCACAATCGACGTACCTACAGCAATACCACAACTCAATTATACTTTCTCCACATCACTCACTATAGTTCCCGCCCCACCCTCCCCATCACAATTAACAAGCTCAGCCTTGACACCCCCGTCCCCCCCTGCACCCAATCCCCACTCTGATCCTTCCCCCCTCCAAAACACCTTCCCACACATTGAATCCACTATCACGAATCCTAAACGCACCGCATCGCGGCACAAAACTATGCACAAGAAGAACCATCCCAGCGACAGGATTCCCATACCCCAACCGGAACATACTCCACCTCACCATGCGCCAAGACTCGCAGCGGCAAGCACGCGCTAAGAACCCCCCCATGTCAGCGAACTCGCTGGCCCGTGTGAGTTATCTAACCAGCCACCATGCAGCGCCCACCTCCAACACCTCGTATCTACCGTGCCGTGACGTGCAGCAAAAGAAGGCAGATGGCGCAATATCGGCATATCACCAATGAAACCGTTGTGAATACGATTGTAAGCCATCAAGCCCGATGCAAAGATCCCATGCATCACCCCCTTCACGCAAAAGACTAATGCGGGGAAGCGTACCGAGAAAGAAGAAAGAGTTTTGGGGGGGGGATGCCTGATTGTATAGGCAACGTTGGCAGTGTGTTGTAATCACTATTGCAAGCATGCATGCATGTATAACCTTTTTTTGTGCGGGGATGAGACGTGATGGGTCACTTTAGATCAAACACCGGGGGTTTACCCAACTACACTCACTGTTGGTAACACCACCCGTCTGGTTTGTTCGTGCTACCTACTCGGGATCGACTACGCCTCCAACACAGTTTATTGCAGGGTTGCTTCCTAGTTGGGAAGTGTCTGATGGGGAAGGTGGCAACGCCTTTAGCTAGGCTTGTTCGGTGAGGGCGGGATCCTCGTAACGCTTGCTGTATCGAACTGATGCTTCCGATTTTGTGGTGTGGCAGCATCCTGGACTTGGTGGCTATACTCGAGATGTGTTACTACACATGTCTTCTCCGCCAGGGTCGTCGGGGCGACCAGGAAGCTTGTCGATGATTATGCTTGATGTAGGAGGTGCCCTACGTCTTTACCTGACACACGGTAAGGCTCAATGTCGCAGATTCAGATACTGGACATGATGGATCAGCGATTTGATATTGTGGACAGGGTGGTGTATTCGACAGTGTCTCGCAGTAGTCTATTAGTAGTGATGGTCCTTCAGCTTCTGCCTCGGCCTCGACAGCATTGATGTGATCGGACTTGGCCATTCCTTGGCAAAAGTCAATAGTCTCCCCATAGAATGAAGCAGAGAAAACAAAATCGAGAAGAGGCAAAGAGGAGAGCTTAATTTGCTAAGTAGAAAAAATAACGGGGTATATATTTTTTTAAAGCAATGACAATCTCGACAAGTACAACATTATTATTCGTGAGATCGATAACCAACATCAATATAAAACTTTTCGATTCTATGACTTCGTCTGTGCCTCTTGCGACTGTAATTCAAATGAATCACCAGCCTCCGCTCTCCAGAATCGCTTGTCGCCCTTGAGCGCGCGAATGAACCACGGTTGGCCACGGGCAGAATCAGAGCGGACTGTAGTCATGAAATTAGCGTTTGACCAAATTGTGCAGATGTGGGTTCTATAGGGTGACTTACAGCTCCAGTATTCCTTGTTATCGTAGTCGGGAGGAAGCAGCCTTCCACCAGAGATCGCGCCAAGAACCCAGGTGACTGAGTTGATGATGGTGTAGCAGATGATTCCTGCGACGAGACCGTATGCAATAGAGTAGGAGAAGGGCATAAACATGAGGGTGACGAATGCAGGGATGGAGTCACCAGGGTAGTTCCAGTTGATGGCAGTGATACCACGCATCATCATGCAGCCTACGAGAATGAGCGCGCCTCCTGTGGCCCAAGGTGGGATGGATGCGAAGATTGGCGCGAAGAAGAGGGAGAAGAAGAACAGAATACCAGTTGTCATCGCGGTCAGGCCAGTACGACCACCCTCTTGGATACCTGCGCCAGACTCAACAAAAGCAGTCACAGGAGAAGAGCCGAAGAGAGAGCCAACGGAGATGGCAATTGCGTCGGCAGTGTAGGCGATGGTGCTTCGAGGGAAGTCACCCGTTACAGGGTCGACGACGCCGGAGAATCGTGCCATGGAGTACAAGGTGCCAGTTGCATCGAGGATGTCGACGTACAACATGGTGAAAACGGCGAGAATAAACTGGCCAGAATCACCTTTGATAGTAGAGAGGTTCCAATCTTGCACAGCGAGAATGTTCTTGATAGGGTGGAAGGCGACGACGTTCTTGAAGAACTCAAAACGGCTGTCTCCAACCGGGGTGCGGGGGAAGTAGGTGATTTCGGTGTCGCGTGGCCATGAAAAGAAGGAGACAAGGGCAATTCCTACAATCATGGAGCCGCGGATCTTGTATGTCATGAGTATAGAGGTCAATACTCCACCAACAAGAAATCCGAGCCACATGGTAGGAGAGGTTGCCTTGTGGGAAAGACAAGCACCAGTATTTGGGTCCAGATACTTGGCAGGGCAGCCTCCAAGCGCAAGGGGGGTGGCTTTGGATCCTGTGATGGCGCCAATACCAGCAGAGTAGGAGAGACCGATTAGCGTGAGAAAGAGACCGATTCCGGCGCCACAAGCTACCTTGATGGATGCGGGGATAATACGAGCAAGCCATTGCCGAATTCCAAGTAGAGACAGCCCAACAAAAATGAAACCTTCAACAAAGACTGCCATCATAGCGACACGGTAGTTGATCGGGCCCGTTCCGTGGAATCCAACAATCTGGTAGGCAAGATAGGCGTTCAAGCCCATAGCAGGGGCGACGGCGACGGGAAGGTTGGCAGCGAGACCCATGAGAAAAGAGCCAAAGGCAGAGATGGCGGCAGTAGCGGTCACGAGATCACGGTTGACCTCGACGAGGCAGAGAGCGTAGGCCTCATCTTTGATGCAAGTAGGGTCAAGAGCGTCATTGCAAACACAGGTTGCACCCGAGTCAGAAAGGACGGCGGCCTGAGGACGTTTTCATCAGCGACTGTCGTAGTTGCACATGGACGGACTACTCACATTGACAGCAATGATATATGCCATGGTGAAAAAGGTGGTCAAACCGGCGCGCAGCTCAGTGGCGAACCTCGCACCTCGAATTTCATTGGGCTGTTCTGAATTAGGATAATTGCTTGTCGCGTGGACGTGCATCACGTACATGACCAGATCCCTCGAGATGGAAATACCGCCCAACAACAGAGTGTGATACAAAGTCATTAAGGAAGGCCGTATAGCGCTCAACGACACCCATGATTGCTGATGGGGGGCAACAAAAAGTCAAGAACGGGCAAAGGTGAGCATTCAATCAGCAACAATCGCACGAATTCAAGCAATATAGGCAGAGCCCAACTGTACTTTAAAGAGCTGAAACACTCCGATATGCTAGCGATAGACGGGCGTGGCGAGTAATGTCACATATTCTCCTTTCAGGGAGCGAACGTGAGTGACAGTCTCTTAGGAATATCACTACAAGCCGCACCGCGCACGTTCTTTGTGGTTGAGATGGTCGGAGCTCCCTCTAGCGGCTTGTCCATGTATGTGCAAGGGTACATCGTGCCAGTAACGGCAGGGTAGACCCCTTTATCTCGACATTTACACAATGGGTGCTCGGTCAAATCCAACCGAGATAGCGCCATGGGAGCCGCTAGGTGATTCTTTCGACTTTTCGACTAGCACGCGACAGCGGGCTTGTTTGACCAGACTCGAGGATCTTTGGCTGCCCAACACCCTGGATTTCGATTAAAAAATTCGCATAAACGTGGCCGCCATGAATGACTCGACAGCCGTGTTCTTGAGCGTTGCTGTAGCCGACATCGTACGACCGCCTGTTAGTGTGCTTGTCGTGATTGCCCAAGACGAAACGGTTCTGAGACGAATAGCAATTGGAGGTAAATTGGTGCGTTCGGAGATGACACGTGGTATAGGCAAAGGTTCATGTACAATGGGGAAACGTTGGATGGGATGTGATCAGGGATGCGGAGATGCAGACGCGCTGGCCCTGGACTAGAAGGACGCCCGCGAGTGGCACCAATCAGGGCCCGCGAGACAGAGGGACGGCAGTTCCCAACGAGGCTTGCCCATTTGGCGGAGTCCAAGACGATAGTAGAGCGGAAATTGACCAGTATGAGGAGCTGGAAGCGACAGTGGCAAAGTGGAAGGTGGGATGGCTGAGTAGGCAGGCGCATGCAGGTACATTAGCTGGCCGGCATTGCTGGGTCTGGCCGCGTGTAAATGGGGAGCCACGACGAGCAAGCCGCTAGAAGGCCAGAAGACTAGAAAACGGCAGAGCAGAAGACGCCTCTGTGCTGTCGAGATAGCGACGAGTAAGGGGACCCGAGCTGTCGGGTGGTGGAAGTGAAAATGCCGCATACCACCTGTGATGTCTCTGCAGTATTGCTTCTGGCGGGAAGGGCTGAGGATCCGCCAGGTCGGGGCTGACGACCAAAACGACATGGGGCCTGAGTGCGAATCCGGGCGTCGTGGTTGAGGCAATCCAGGACGTGCTGGGTGACGGGCGGCGGAAGATCATCCCCCCAAGATTGCACACCCGCGCGTCTCCACACGTTCGTGTCGCCTCTCTAGACGAGCCTGTCAGGCTCAAGGCCTCGCCTCCGCTGGCCGTGGCAGCCGTAGGATGCAAGTCAGTGCCTGCACTAGGGGCCGGAGTCGGCAGTAATCAATGCGCTACACCATCGAGCATGGAATGCATGGCAGGAAAGTTCCGTGCGCCAACACGAACCTCACACGGAACACAGCATGTCATTACTCGAAGCTCGAGCCATGCTAGACTGCAGTTTCTGAGAGTCAGACCCTTGGGGCCTGCGGTGATAAGGCGTGCGATATGGGCTGCTGCAGCGCTGAAGACTGTCTCCACGTTTTATATGTTGGTAGTCCAGGTCTCCCGCCTGGCTAGGCCCGCATTGCTCATCAGTCATCGTCGCCGTTGCATTGCTAGAGCCGTCGAGGTTGAACATCGCCAGCATGTTCCCGACCTTTGATGTCCCCCCGCAGCACGCGGAAACCGTTCGCGAGCGCAAGAACAGAAAAGCAAAGGAGGAGGAGACGGCCAGGCGCACGTCATCAGCCACCTCGCAGTCCTCGGGCAGCATCCACAGTGTCAAGGGCGACAGACAGCCCTCGACATCGTCTGGGTCGAGCAAGGCTGGTGGAAGGAGCGGCTTTGGCTGGTTCTCCAGGAGTGCCAACAAGGGCGTCCAGGAGATTTCAAACGCGTCTGCACTCAAGAGGTCCGAGTCGTCGCACTCGCAATCGCAGTCACAGTCACATTCACATTCACAATCGCCTGGCCCTGACCCGTCGTCGACACAAGTTCCCTTGCAAACGCCGCCAGCAGCGCCGCCTGCCGTCACGCCCCTCCCCAGTGAGCCAGCTGCACACCAACACGCACCCTCACAACACGCACATTACGACGAAACACAGCGCTTCCGCCAGCAGCTGCAACTCTTTCCACCACCCGTCAAATCGCTGCCCTCACGTCCACCTCCACCTTCTGGCGCCCTTCCTCGGCCGCCATCTCCAAGACTTGGGTCACGAGGTACGTGCATCCATCTGCATGATTGCGTCTTCACCCCTCTCCCCATTTCCCCATGTAGATCAGTATTGTCGTGTACACACAACGTGGCAACATGGCCTTAATGCCGCCGTTTTGCCCGTTTGCAAGGGTTAATTGGTGATCATCGCGGTGATCGCCCAGGTCCCGGCTACATGAGTCAATAATATACAAGACTCAAGATAAGCAAACAGATGCTAACACCACACACAGTCGCAGGAAGGATCGACTCTTCCCGCTCCCTTGACGATGTAGACGGCGCCAAGTCACAGTACTTGGCCCCTCATGTCCCGTACAGCCCAACAACTACCACCTCATCCGACCGTACTGCATTCTCCAACAAGAGCGTCTTCTCCAACACGTCGCGCTACGATGACGCTCGTTCAAGAGATAGCAGCTACAGCGACGAGCACTCGCCATCCCCAGTAGCACCCTCACCCATCGGCCCGCCTGCATTTGCCGAAAGTGCTTATGCCAGACCGCCACCATCTGATGTGCCCCACGTCGACCCTCGCTTTACTACCAATGTCCAGCTTGAACCTGTGGATCGAGACGCACGCGCTGCCAGCAGGCTGGGCGAGCGGGGGGCCAAAACAGCCCAGGGACCGTTCGCTCGTTCCCTGGCAAAGATGGAGGGCGCTGGCGCTCGCATCATCTCAGCACGTCTAGAAGAAGAATGGGGAGGCCTCGATGATGATGAGAGCCACCAAGAAATTGTTTTCGAAAAGCGTCTATGGGCATTGACAGCTTATCAGCGCCTGACGCAGAACAAGCACCTCCAGTCGCCTGCACACGAGATACTAAGCAGCAGTCGTTTGGCTGATCAACGGAGGATACTTAATCTCCACGGCTCCTTGGGTATGTCCTTGATCCTACTTTTATAAGAACTTCAGACTCTAACCAACACAGCGGATGGCTGGATGCTTGCGACCCGCTACCCGGCAGCCACCATATATACCGTGTCTTCAATGAAGACAATGACCCAGCCAACATCATATCCCCCTCCCCTAAATCACCACTCTCTCTACGTCCCGTCTCTCTCCTCAGCTATGCCATTTCCTGATGGTTACTTCGACGCTATTGTCTCGCGCTCCGTGTCGACCATTCTTCGAAACGACGAATGGGCGCGATCTTTCTTCGACTGCATGCGCGTCCTCAAACCTGGAGGCCAAATCGAAATTCTTTCCATCGATGCACACCTAAGTAGCGAAGGACCGAAACTATCTGCATGGGTCGATGAGCACGTCACGTGCAGACTTGAAGCTCATGATATGAGCATGCAAGCCTCTGACACCGTCCTCGATATGATGGACATTGTCGGCCTGGAGAACGTTCGCCGTGCCAGGGTGGCACTCCCTGCACATCTTGGTGCACCCAAGATGCCAACCCCACAAGGCATGGCTCCCTCTCAAGATATTATTGACACAAGCTGCATGATGGCTTTCTTGGGCCGTCACTTCTACCAAGATCTCTATGGCCGGTTCGTCCGCGTCAACCAAGGCGAGGAATGGTTCTGGTCCCAAAAGGACATTCGAGATGAATGTCAACGTTACCAAACGAAAATGGTTCTTACCATCGCGTGTGCGCTGAAGCCCACCACCATCGCGGGGACTGACAGCTATCTTCACATTTGAACTTGATGTTCGTGTGGAATATTTAGATTTTTTATTATGTTTAATACTACTGCGATGGAGGATTTTGGGACGGTTGCATACGGGTTTCCTTTGTTTATGATTGCATGGTTTTTGGGCCGCCGGAATGTGGATAAATGTGATACCTCGATTGGAATTGGGCAGGCTATTTTAGAATCCGCGAAGATACCTCTTTCACATATTGTGAGCATTCGAATTATTCATTTTATCCTTTTATTTGCATCCTTCAATGCTTTTCCATGCTGTAATTAGCTTGTATTGTATCTTGTAACAATAGTTATTACCACTGAAACGTATCCAACGGATCAAGTTGAATAATTGGAATTGTTATCTCAACGATTGTTCCACTAGAATCGTAGTCTCACGCTGCCAACGCGGTAGGCCATCCGACGACCCTCTTGGCATTAAATAAACGCAATCCACTACCCACTTAATCTCATTGGACGCTAACTGCTCCCGCCCCCTCGTTACTGGCGTCTTTTTTTCTTTTTTTCCACATACGTCGTGCGGACCTGATCAAACACCCACTCTTCCACTCCACTCTCCACTCCACTCCACTACTTCACTCTACCACGGCACAAGCCGTTTCCCCGACGGACAGACTGACCGGAAAGTTGCAATGCCGAAGGAACGCGCTACCACCGCCCACACACAAACAATGAGGCGCGCAGCTTTTTTCCTATGATAACAGACATCTCAATTTTATTTTATTTGTAAAATTGCAAGTCGTCAGCATCACATGACAAAAAGGTATTCGGAATAGATAGACACCCTGTATTTCTTCCGGTTAATCCCCCGACATTTTTCTTTCTCCGACATTTTGGAAGAAAAAAATGTTGGGAGGAAGGAAGGAAGGGAAAGGGGGGGGGACTGTGCGTGTTTACGTACGCCCATTTTTCTCTTGCCATCTCCCTTTCATCGGTGAGGAAGAGTTTTTAGAAATGCTTGATCGGTGAGAGATGGGTGTATGGGAAAAAGAGAGAAACCCGATACGTCCGATATCAGCCGTGCGTAGGTCAAGGGAAAAGAGAATAGCGAGAGGGAAAGCTTCGCGATCCAATAGGTAGGTTGGGTTTGTTCCAGGGTGGGTCGGGGGGAGAGTTTTTCCATCAAAGATTCAACAGTTGCTGGTTTCACCATTCCCCCCTTCTTTCCCCACTGTTTCCGTTCACGTCTTCCGTCGCTCCGGTCTCGTTCTGTAGCCCTCTGCGCTGCCCCACTGGCGCACGCTGGTGCCCTGCACGTTCCATCGGGGCGACGTTCCGTAGCTGTAGAATTTGTCGTTGTTGGCGGGATGGAGGGTTCGGTCTCTCCAGTCGCGCCAGCGGTCTTTTAGGGGACGCTTGCTGCGGGCTTGTTGCTCCGAGGGGGCGGACGGGTACGCGAGGATGGCGGCGATGTGGGACGCCGGGGCGCCGGGTGGAGGGGAGGGTGTGCGTGGGGAGCGGGAGGGAAGATTGGTGTATTTGGGGGGTTGGCTTGACGGCTCTGAGTCGTAGTATGTGGGTAGAGAGGAGGAAGAGAGGGAGCGAGCGGGTGTGGTGTGGTTCTGAGGAGGATCAGTGTTGAATTTGGTGTCTTTCTTTTTGGGCGAGGACATGGTGCAGTGGGTGGATTGAGTCGTGTGGGTGATTGTTGTGTGAGGATGTCAATTCGTGAACTTTTTTCAGGAGTTTTCGAGGTGCTGAAGGCGACAGTAAGTTATAGACACTAGAGAGTGTCTGATACTAGGCATATGTGTGTGTTTATACATGCGCATTGCCATCGCCAAGGACTTGAAGTAGGTGTCTTTGCTCCGCCTGAAGATCACATTGCCGATCACCGAATTCTGATTTGTTCAATTTCAATCCCCTCATCGTATGGATGGCTTCCATTGGATAGCCTGAACAAGTAGACGGACGGTTCTATGCGATCGTGCCTTGTTGCTCGCCTTGTGTGTCGCTGGTGTTGCCGAATTCCGAACATGACGTCAGATACAATGGCTGTGTAGTGTGAAGGTGGTCCGGAAAGCCTTTTCTTTGTGCACACGTTGTGACCGAACTGAAGGTTGATCGATGTCTGGCGTGTTGTTTGGTAATGTAGCACCGAGCTAAACGATGAACGGGTGCCGATAAGCTCACGCTGCTCAGAGAATCACAAGTTTGAGGCCTTGATTCATTGTAATAACTTGTATTTTTCGTTGAGTTTTAAGATCTAGTGTAAGTTACACACAAGTTACTAGGGGGAACTCGCTGATTTTGATAAGCGGATTGTGTGATGCTTTTCTACTCGTCCTAAAGTGCGAAATGGTAGACATAATTTATCAACCACATGATCGGATTTTTAAAACGCTCTCAGTCAGATCAAATTTGCGAGGAGTATTACACTAGACCGTAATGTGGGTAACCTGCAGAATCCAAACTTGACTGATAGACGTTCTCATTTACGCTGATATAAAATGTGTGCAGGATTGATCTATGACTTGATGACAATGTCGCCAGGCATCGTATGGCAATGAGTAACCTTGAAGCCTGTTAAAATTTGACATTGAGTTTATCAAACTGCTACACATGATTATGTGTATTTCTGGAAAAAGCACCAGAACTTAGTAATGATTCAGAATGGAATCCGCATGCCTTCGCAGATTAGCCAACCAAACAACGATTGTAGTAAGCTCAACTTCCTTTCACATGTATGCTGCTATCAATAGTTGCAAAAAAGTGCTGTAAATCCTGTAAGCTACATGAATAGATCAATCGAAATCATTGCAAAGGACATCGTTCGAGACTTGCAGAACTGCGGAGAGAAGTAAGGTTGACGCTGTATGACTAAGTCATATCGACCAATCACACATATATCTCGAAAAGCACATGCACCTACAAATCAAATAAACAGCATCTCAAAAACAAGTTTTCTGCTGCTGTGATATGCCCAGTGCATAGATCTGGACTTGATCTGACAAGCAGATGAAGATTGTCTTGCCAAGCTCGTGGGTCACACCACTCTCACATCATCGGCTTGCTTACGCATGCCGTCGGCAGTCGCCGAAATTAGCAAGGAATTCCGAAAACATCACACCACTGTCTCGCGACCGCCACAACATTGTTCCTGCAACCAACCACACGCTCCGGAAATGCGCGAAAGCTATCAACAGCATTATGAAAACTTGCCAGAATGGGGAATTGCGTCCTTGCGTTCCGAATCCGATGCCATGAGCCTGTCCTGATCTTTGGCGTCCGCTACTAGCCCGGCTCGCTGGTCTGTAGGGCTGAGTACTCATTGCGGCAATGTGTCGGAATGGTAGAATATCTGGTGATACCATGATGGGGTGACCATAATTCTCGTTGCAGACTGTCTATTGTAATCATAAGCATGTACATTTATAAATCTCTATTCTTCGTTCCGGTCATTCCACACTACAATCAGCATCACAATCCACAGCACAACGGTTCACGCAACAGCAAATCCTCCAACAAGCCGTTTTAACAATACTCTGCGACTCGATTCGAACCAAAAATCACCTCGCTATAATCGAATACCACTCAAACAAAGTCTCGACTTCGATTAATACTACATCAAAATGCCTTCTGCATCGCAAGCCCGCACCATGTTTCGCAGCGCTGCCCGCTACCTTACTGAGCCGCATCCATTTGCGCGCAATCCCACCACCATGGCACCCCACTCTGTCCGCTACTTTGACCTCAATAAGAGAATCGTAAAGGCCAGCGCATTGTAAGTTTACAGCGAATTATCCTCTACCTAAACATATACTAACAACCAATCCACAGATACTTTCCCTTTGCCATCAGCGTTCTCGGGTGGCCCGTTGCCGCTGCTTGGTGGTTCAATGGCTCCATGTGACTTTTTGAAGGAGAGAGAGCACGCAGGATAGAGAGACATTGGGTGCGAGATTTGGACTCTGCAGAGATAGCGGAGTTGATTTTGAATATGCGCTGGGATGATTGAGAGAAGGGTTGCACAGCATCTGCATGATGGCCGGCGTTGGGTGTTTAGAACTTGCACAGAGATCCTTTGATGATCCTGTAGGATACCAGACAATTTATTTAATTACATTGAACTCTTCACATTTTCGTTACTTTACGGCATTCCAATTTTTATTGACAAGATTGTTTGGAAGTTGTTGTAAATAAAACTTTTAAACGTTGTTGTGATAGCCTTTTACTTGCGCATAATTATACATTCCAGATTCGATTAAAAATATCTTGGCATTGTTTCAGCCTTTCAAGCCCACATGTACCTTGAAGTCGTCACATGTAGTTCTGACAGACGTGTTGGATGCTGAATGGTTGCTGACCGCAGGATAAACGCCTCGTGCTCTTAGATTTGATTGGCTCATAAACATACATGCGTGGGCATGGGGCGCAGCCCCCTCATAATATATACTGAAGAGAACCAGCGTTCAATCCTTGGATTTTGAAATACACCTCGCTGGATTGCGCTCTATAGTAGCCTAATTTTATGTTGGTGGAACTTAAGACAACAGACGCTAGGATGGAAGACCCATCTGCTTCGCAGACATACCAGACACAAACTAAATTTTCAGAGAATAATCTCGGTTTTTCAAATCTAGTCCAGCGACCAAAAATCTCGTTAGATAACCTTAAAATATTCGCGCATAGAATGTGTGAAACTGATTATAATCTGCAGTCCCTATATTAGCCCTTGCATCGCTCTTCATATCGGTACACCGCATAAGGTCTACTATGTCGCGAAATCCCTCTCGTTGAACCTAGCTTGGACTCAGTCTACCAGCTACAAAAAAGGAAGGATTTCTTTGCCAGATGTGGATGAGAGTACCGGCCATGTGTTGGTACACTACTTGTACACTGGCGCGTACCAAACCCTTGACGACACAGAAGCCTCTCCAGAAGAAGAAGAGAAAGTCGAATTCAAGAGAGCTATAAGGACATACATCATGGCCAGAATGCACGATCTGTCCGGTTTACAACAGCTGGCAGAACAAAAGATTGAACACTTTGGTGTCAACCTGAACATTTTCAACATCATCGACGAAGTCAAAGAGGACCTTTCGAAACTGCAAAGTGATGATACTTGGCTGCACAAGTATCTGAAAGAAAAAGTTGAAGTTGCATGGAAGAATAATCACAGAGTCTTTGTGAACAATGACATCTTCGGCCGCATTGACAATGTAGATTTGATGAGGGTATTGGCGAGATTCGTCGTGGAAGTTTGCACTAAGGAATTGTCAGACCTCCACGAGGAGATGTTGGACTTTATCAGTGAAAACAATGGCGTCGATAACTTGTTACCAGGAACCCTCCTCCAAAATTATGCTGCCCAAAAACCGGCTGTCCATGAATCTGATGAGTCACTACCACCGACTCCGGAGTCTGAAATTGTGCTGTCGGTAGACGATGATCAGGGCACTGTTACATTACTTGGCAGGGAGGAGAAGAGAGAAAACAAGCAGGAATTTGCACAGTATTTACTACCGACACCTTCCCTACCGGAACCTGAGCCCATAGTAATACAAGCAGACCAGACAGTGACATATTCTGAAGCTGCACCACCGGAAGATGACCCTTGGGGTGAGATCGAATTTCCTGTTGTGAAGAAAAAGAGTAAGAAGGACAAACTGAAGAAAACACAAATATACGAACCAGAACCAGAGCCAGAACCAGAAGCCGAATCACTCCCCGGTGCAGCTCAGATTATTGAAGAGGAAGAACAAGGAATTTCAACAGCCGTAGCAATCCAAATTGATCTTGAGGAAAAGAAAGAAAATACCTGGGACGCCTGGGGCGCCTGTAACCCGCCTACGACGAAAAAGAAGAAGAAGGGAAAAAAGGGTAACAACATTTTCCTAGGAAGTGATTCTCCACTTTCAGCAGAATTTGAGCTGGTACCTGAGCCTGAGCCTGAGCCTGAGCCTATAGTCGAGGAAGTAACCAATGATTGGAATGCGCATATTTTCATCCCGATGGATAAAAAGAAAAAAAATAAGAAAAAAAGAGGAATTTTTGAGGAAACCGAAGCACCTGGTGATGATGAAATCTGCCCTAAACGTGTGGAGCATTTGACACAAGGGAACGGGTGGGAGAGTTGTGCGAGTTGCCGAACAAAGCTGTACCAAATTGCTTTCTAAATAGTTTTTGTGGTTAGGAGAGAGGAGCATGAATAGTTCTGGATCTCAAAAACATGTTGAATACCCAAAAAATAATGGTATCAAATTGAATATTAAAAAGCTTCGAATCGTTTAGTAGCGCTGGAACTGGGAAATTAAGAATTACGTAGGTATTAATCTCTACATCCTTTTATAATGTTTTGATGATTTTGATACCTGAATTTTAACTTTTATCCCTTTGTTTAAGATGCGTTTAGGTGTGTTAAGTAACATAAATTGAAGAAATCTTGAGGAGATTGTTCAAAATTGTAACGTTTAAAATCAAGTCTATAGCTTTGTCACCGTTAATTCCGGAAATGAAAGTATGGCTCTGGAGTTGATACTAAAAGAGATCAATCCTATTACAAATACTGCCTTTTCCGTGTCATAGATCGTATTCTTAACTTCGTCTAATGACCTGTTTCTAGCCAGGGAGCGGATGGTTCAAGTGAAAATCCCAAAAAGATTTTGCTTTAGGGCCTTCGCAGACTAATTGAAAAGCTAATGTACTACCGAGTTTTTAATTCCGCTCCTCTTCACGTCTGCGCCGCTTCCCCGAAATTTAGAAGTTGGTTGACGTTGGGGTCTCAGTATCAGTTAACCTGTAGGACGAGAAATTGGCAAGGTAATGGAATCCTAAATGTGACACCAATGTTCTACAAGATCTGATCTCCTACCTGACTGGGCGCGTTCTGAAAAGGAGGAAAGCAGTGAAACAACGTAGTGTTTGGGAAATTAGCATCCTCAGAACCAAAAAGTAATGGTAAGCAAAGAAATCGATTCAGCGACGCAAATATTACAAGCAGGAAAGAATGTAAAAAAAAGAGTGACAATGTAATTGAAATTTGTTTTCAAAGGTCACGTGTTTCCCAGCCTCCTGTATTCTCTGTAGTTCATATATCCGGCCTTCAGCGTCATACTCGTTGTTCAATCGTTCCCGTACATGTCGTTAATCTGACTTCTCGTTCTGTTGAATTCCAACGTTTTGATTTGTCTTGATCTTTGGCTAATGAATTTGATTTCTAATTAATTGATTTATGTTGTTTCAATTCACGAGGTTGATGTTGGAGAGGTGGTCCGAGCGTACCCCGTTGTGCTCACTGCACACAGTAGTGCGACACTTGTCCAGTACAAACTGTCTTGAGCACATCTAAGCTAAGACCTCAGTATCCGATCGATGGTGTCAAGGGGCAGCCGTCACGTCCATGAAATAAAGAGGTCTTCAAAGAATCCGTCAAATTTATCATCTTGCGCTGTTACTCAAAGACCAAAAGCTTCACCTCCCATTTATAGCTGTCTTCGAAAGAAGTTCATTTAGTTTGTGAATAGCGCTTGACAGGGATGTAAGGCTTATGTTAGGCATCTACGGGCATATGATCCGGCCGTAACAGTAATGCCACGTGTGTTAATTATCTTGATGGTGCTTCATCCGAGACTCGTTCTTTTCCCACTTTGAGCTTTGCTTTGAAGGTCAGTTTTCGGTGCTTTTTCAACGCATGACCGAAACTCTCTGTGTTTTAGAGAAGACACGAACTTGTGGAGAAATATCAGTGAACATAAACTTGTTCTTCCGTCACACTCTATCAAGGATGAGAGTCAGACAGATACCTTCCTCTTCTTGAAACTATACTTTGATTTCCTGGAGAACAAATAATTATTTAATTCCCTTTAGAAATGCTTTTTCTTTTCTTTTCTTTCATCCTGGCTTACTGTGTCAGCATATCTTCTGCTTTGAACCCAAGAAGCGAAGGTGTGTCTGGGCCATTTCATGTAAATGTAACCACTGGTGGGTTATTCGATGATCTCCCCCAATGCTCTGTAAGTGCGCTTGACTATCTTATATTCCTCTTCTTATATTTCTCATTTGTGATTTTGGCACAGAGCATTTAAGCTCAAGATTCGATCTCAATTTGCAAAAAAAGAATTAGACAAAATGTGAAAAATATTAGCTAACAAATATTTATCCCTAGCGCACGTGCAGTTTGGCTGTTCTAGAGTATAGTGGATGCGATCCGACAGATACGATGTGCATATGCAGTGACTCCAATATTCCATATGGACTCGACTTATGTTTCGATATATACTGCCCTTTTCCAGATTACTACAGTGAGTGGAGTGAAATGTCTTTTTTATTTCTTACACTACTACGTAGAGACTGACTTGGTTTAGCGGGGAAATATACGATCCATATAGCTTGCAACACCAAGGTTCGAACCCGATCGTCTACAATGGCGACAACAACAATAACTGCAGCTGTTGTGGCTGTTATTGCGGTATGCCTACGAATTATTACTCGCATACCACCATTTTCTGTGAAATGGGGGACAGATGATTGGGTGATAATAGGTATTACTGTAAGCGTGTCACACCGATTCATGACTCAACTCTGATTGTCACACAGCCCGTTGCACTGTGTCATTTTGCGTTCCTCCTGGCTAGTAAGTGTGTTACTTATATCATCCTTAGCTGTGAATTATGCATCAAGACACTCTTACTGATCTCAACGTAGTGGTTCGTTATGGCTTTGGACAGGACATCTATATGCTATCACCTGCTACAATAGCGAACGCTGCAAAGGTACAAGCAGCCACGCGCTGTAAACACAATTTCTAAAGACTGACTGTAACAGTACTTCTATCTCAGCGAATTATCCTTCGTGGTCCTCACCTTTTCCACAAAAATAGCCATTCTCTGCTTTTACCTTAGACTTTTCCCAACTGGAGAGATTCGAAAATTCATCATTTTTTTGATCCGTGCATGTGCAACGGCGATGACAGCAATTTTCTTCGCTCATATGTTTCAATGCTGGCCAATATCTTTTCGCTGGCGCATGTATCTGGGCGATATTGCCATCGATCGAAGTAATCCGCCGATCTGTAAAGTAGACAGACAAGGCCTGAATTTCTCCTTTAACATTCTAAACCTAATCTTGGAAACCGTCGTCATCGCGCTACCTATTCCGAAGCTTCTGAAGTTGCGGTTGAAATGGTGGAAAAAGATCGAAGTAATATCTGTGTTCGCCTTTGGGTTCATGTAAGTCGCCTGGTCTGCAAGAATGTGTCTTCATTGAAGTAATCCCACACAGAATTACTGCCATTGCAATTACAAGACTATCAATCACACTGACGCAAGTGTATTCTTCTAATTTTACTTGTAAGTTAGAAGCCTCTATGATTTAAAGACTACAGCGGATATTTTCTTTGCTTGCTTACGCTTCAAATCTATCGTACACGCGCGTGCTAAGACTATCAATAGGGGAAGTAGTACCAGTCTCATTTTGGTGCGCTTTCGAGATATATATGAGCATCTTCATTACTTGTCTTCCTCAGATCCATTTGGTTGGCAAATCAATCATCCAGCACTGGGTCAAGTTTGATTCAACAGAATCTGACGCACCAAAATTGCCGATGCTTAAAAAGAGATTAACATACTAAGAATAACTGTCGAAAAAACGAGACAACGCGAGGATCATGTAAAGCATCGGATCAGATGCTTGAAACAAGGACTTTTGAGTCTTTGACAGTCAACAGAGTGAAAATATCACAACTCGCCTGGCAAGAAGTTTTAGAGTTACTTCTGAATACTGTTTATAGATAGCTTCTAAATTTGAAATGTTCTAACTACAACTTTCCTTTCACAAATCCTATGATGTGTATTTTACCTAAAGCTAGAGATGCAAGG
The DNA here is from genome assembly GCA_022701365.1 of Mycocentrospora acerina. Lineage (NCBI taxonomy): Eukaryota > Fungi > Ascomycota > Dothideomycetes > Pleosporales > Mycocentrospora > Mycocentrospora acerina. The sequence goes on from JAKUHH010000184.1 coordinate 558,940, forward strand.
AAGAATTTGGATTATATCAAACTAGTAAATTATCTCTTTTAGTAGCATTGGAGCTCACGGCATCAATGCATGTTCTTTCTCTCGAAATCCTAGCTGGCTTTGAGTTATTCATTCAGTTACTTCCTCAAAATACAAAGTGCCTACTGAGATTGCTTTGTAACATCAAATTGGATTAAAAAGGCTCCAGAGAGTTTGATACAATAAATTCAATGAAAGAAAAACCTAGAGAACAAGTTATCTGGGGGTTTGAACCTTTTAAAATTGGTTGTAGAATAAGAATGGAAAAAAATCGACTTAAGCTTCGAAAAAGCAATGTAATTTAATACCTCCTACACTTTTCGTGAAGGTGGATAAAAACTCTATAATGTCAAATTAGATCTGATTCAAATTGTGTTTGATGCCCCGAACCCAGACGCATTTCCTCGGGCTGTTCGTCGCTTCTGTGCGAAGACTCTGTATATGAAGAGAAAAGGCGACGACCTTTGTGCGAAAAGCCTAAGCATTTGCGTCCATTTTCTTGGAATAGAACCACTGAGCAGAATATTCAGGCGATGATGGATTCGCGGCTTTTTTGAGATCTAAATTTACGTAAAGGTAAATACGACAAGCATCGTGTTGTACAATTTATAGTGCAATTTTATCAACTGTGCCATGCACGTCAATGAGACGATATGATATTTAATAGATATATTATTAGATAGAATAGCACATATCATTTTAGCCTTTGTCCAGCGGCCCGGCTCTCTTGGGAGCACCTGTTGTATTTAATACTCCCTTGGCAACGCCGGCTGCCACCGGACTGGCATATACTACTTATCAGACCCATTTCCTGAGAATTGAACTCCACGGGGAGGGCTGGGTCTCTGATCTACCTGAGCAGTCATTGTAAGTAAAGTCGTTGTCCCTGTTATCGACTGTCCCATAATTAAGAATACCAATTTAGCTTCAGCAGACAGAAATCTTGGTATCGCTTCAGTAAAAAATAGAGTCATTCACTATAAACAATTCATCTTCCTATCTCTTATAAGTTATTAAATACAGTCCGACGCTTACCTACATGAATATGAGTGAAATATAGGTTTACAATGTGCAATTCTCGGTAGAGTGCACAAGCCACGCTAAGCGAAAATACCCCATCGCTACAAGTGTGAGAACTCACCAGCAGACTACACTAGCCCCTTCATCTCTTCACTTCTTCGCTAGGTCGGATTTTCACGACATCAATACATCCAGAAGGCTGATATATAACTCAGTTGTGGTCTCTCCAAGACTTCTTCAACCCAATCGTCACTCGGTTATCGTGACTTTCCGCTGGCTAAAATTCAGAACAAGAGAAAACTACAGCTACATCACCAGGTCGAGATTATGGAAACTGAATTCAAACCAGGTGCAGAATATGGTAGTCTGCCATTTGACCGCTTTGTCTTAGTAGGCTCAAATCAAATGTAATGTTAGTTTCTGCCATGCTGATGATTGTGATAGACGCATTGGGACTACTCTAAGCCCCTGCAGCAAGATCAAGCGCAATGGAACTCGCTCGCTAAGAAGTGGTTGTTCATGAGCCATGTCGATCGTAATGTAAGTCGCCTTCCTTGTATTCATGGGATGTAAAATTCTTCGACCGAAATGTAAGGTCAAAGCGTGCTTGAAGAAAAGTTTACTGACGCGGGAACCATCCACAGCCATATTGGGTAGTTCACTTTCCGAACGACCCGCCACCTCCAGAGGCACTGTACCTGCCGACACAGGAGCAGATTGATCGTGTACTATCTCCACATCAGACAATCAAGGAACGAAATTTCTCGCAGTATGTGGCATGCCACCTGAATGAGCCAGTGTGGATCCGTACCTGCTACGCAACTGATCTTCAAGCTGCATATGAGGAAACCGTTGAAGCCGGCTTGCGAGAGTCTGAGGGTTCAGATAGTCTACTTGTGCTCGACAACGAAGATCTGTATGGAGGCTACGCTGAGGACTGGACGAAAGTGTTCTTGCGTCTCCCACTGCTCCCAGATGCAATGATCTACCATGGAAGCGACCCAAAGATAGATTATATTCCTGCCAACCATCAGAAACCTGATGACGAAAAGTACTTGCCTCTCTTTAATGCGTCACTGCAAGACAAGCAAGTCGTCTATGTGATTGATGAGCAAGCCTTGAGAAGCAACTTGGTCAAGTTGATCTACCTCGATATCCATGGTTTTGCAGTCTGGCACAATACTATTGCACCGCAGGACATTGAGTACTTCGAAGCAAACTACAACAAGGGCGGTATGTTGTCCAGGCTGCAGGAGAAGTGCCTTGATGGCGATGAGTCTCTTCTGCAGCCAGGTACACAGCTCCATTACGATGAGTAATTGTAACAGCTCTCAGCCATTGTATGGAAGCATCGGAGTGATATAGCCTAGCAAAAGAAGTTGAGTATAGTGTCCAGTTTTCAGTTTTCAGATTTTCTCCAACGCTCTTCACAATCTTAGTAGCCTGTAGGTTTCCTGATACGACTGGAGATAGCTATTCGAAAACGTAATATTTAAGAGCGGAGTCACTTTCAACATTCTGGGAGCTTTCCAGTGACCAGAGAATTTGTATAACAATTAACAATTGAAGTTAATGCTAAAGGTTACTGTTAATTGTTTGGTAATGCTCATTTTATTAAATATTCGCTCTGCTACAGCGATATCGCCTTCGTGCCTAGAGCCTTAAGTTTTAGCACGTGATCCGTGGACTACTAATTGCGGTTACCATTTGTATTACCACAAGTGTTGCTAAGAACTGTATTTCCAAAAGATCTCATCTCTCTCTGATGATACGCTTGGGAGATGCTTGCAACAATATATTAGTGTGTGATTTTAGCGATGTGGTCGCATTCTCCTAGGATTCAAAAATATGGGCCTGCCGATTGTTCTTTCAAGTAATCGATCATTTGATGTGCCCCCACCTCAAGCTTTGGAGGCTGAATTCTTGGGAATTTGAATTCTGTTTGTTCTGGCTGACATTCAAGATCCAAGACCAAGATTTGATAGGATCGTTGCCTGCGTATTCCACGTTCGTCTCTTTCAAGGGTCGCGTATTTGCGGAGATGACAGAATCAGCTGGTGGCGTACCTGCCCCCACACATATTCGGCCGTGCGCATGCCTTCCTCCCTACTTATACGTTCGCTATTACAAAACATGGCACAATCCTACAGATCATGAAACATTCACCTGCCAAAACAGGAAGTTTTAACTCCACTTTGGTGATAAACACCGGCGAGTGTTACCTAATTTGCAGTTGATATCAGGAGTTACTCAGCTTCTAGAAGGCTTCACCCAAGTTTTGGCCCCAAGTTCTTCAAATATCTGAGACAATTTAGTTTCGTGCACACATAAGGAGCTCAACTAAATAGTTCTTGTATCGTTTTGGAGTAATTGTACCTACACAGTTAAGCGTATAAAGCTCCAATTCTTGAAGGAGCGATAGGATCGTAATTGGCAAGACTCAGGAGACGTGAAGTCTATAAAGGCCGAGCACTTGTTTTAGAAAATTGATTTTCAACGCCAGCTATGCTTTTAAAAATGGAGACCGATACTCAGCGACTTATCAGTGTTACGATTAATGGCAAAATGCAGACATCGGCTATCCGCTTGGAAGACAGAAAGCACCCTACTCCAACAGTAGCCTCTACCCATTCGACGATATCGGAATTGACTTCACGACCTACTTACCAGTTATCTTGGATTGAAAGACTTGAGGAAACCTGGATTTTAGAGCTTTTAGGAATTCTTTTTTCGGCAGCTGGATTGGTTGCTATCATGGTCATTCTTCTCCGGTATGATGGTAAGCAACGACCTTCATGGTATATCTCGCTCAACGCTGTGATATCCATTTTGAGTGCCGTCGTCAGCATCGGAGCACTTTACAGTGTTACACATGGAGTAAGCCAATTGAAGTGGGTTTGGCTATCAGAAAAAGAACGCAAGCTCGTAGATATTCAAGTATTTGATAGTGGGAGTAAGGGAGTTATGGGTGCGATGGCGCTTCTCCTCCATCTGCGAGCCCGGTACGCTCTTTCTTCGACAATGCATTAGCTCTCTACTAAATATAATTTTCCAGACATCTTGCGGCTTTAGGCGCTCTTGTCATCATACTTCGTGTTGGAATCGATCCATTTATCCAGAACGTGATCCACTTCAGGGATGGAGTGATACTGGACGGAATACAAGTATCTTATGTGACTAGGACGTCGATATACCGAGACATGGGTCCGGGAACAGTGTATGCAGGTAACTAAGAATTTTTTTTGAAATAAAAGAACATATTTGCACATCACTAACGTCATTTGAAGGCATTGGCAAAAATCCCACTCTCAGAAGTAGCGTTTATAGTGCGATATATGGCAACACACAAAGCAAAACAATACGGCCTCAAAATCTTTGCCCTACAGGTAATTGTACCTGGGATCGCTTTGCTACTTTCGCCTTTTGTTCAAGATGTATAGATGTCAGCAAGCATCTAAATCGTACATGCACACCTATGACAACTGTTCCTCCAATACTTCAAACCTGCAAAGTCTCCTTTCCGAGTGGAAAACCATCATTAGAGTACGAAGCATTTGTAGGATATCGTAAGTCTGGCATGACAGACAATTATTTCGCCGTCGAGATAACAGGGTCTAACGTTGCTATCAATACTACTGGAAGTATGCGTGGTCCCTTTCTTGATGGATACGCGGTGTGGCATTCACTCAGAGCGGACGTAAACAGTACTGTTGTGAACCAGTTAGATGGAAAAGAAAATTGCGCAATGATACGCGTATGATCGGAACTGAGTGTGCGATGTTCCCCTGCATCCTCAGCATCGATGCTACCGTCAACGACGGTTTATACCAGGAAGAAGTCGTAGACACTTACTACTTCCCAGATGATTCAGTCAATAAGCCAGTTGCACCACCGTGGGGTGAAGAGAAAGGAGTACAGACTGGTGAAACTTTTGGCATGACGCTCGAAGCCTATCAATCAGCTTCTGTCTCTATGGGAATGTCTCTCGAAGGCAGAGTCCAAGAAGCTGACGCAGGTGCGGGGATATATTATGAGAGTGACGAGATTCAAGCAATATTTTCAGCAGAATACACAAACAAAACCTGCGATACACCGCACGACAATTTTGCATGTGCGTTCAAGGCAATTGCAAACGCAATGTAAGTCTTCGAGACATATATGTCTACGACTATCTTCTGTGCTAATTGTACTTTTAGGTCGAAAACATTACGAGATGTCTCTATGCCAACGAACGGATCCAGAATGCCTGATGTCGCAATTGGAAAGGTGTTTGTGGCAACTACATTCTTGAAAGTGGAGTGGATATGGCTTTCGCTACCCGTAGTTGTTTGGGTATTCAGTGTTATCATTTGGCTGGGGACGATATGGAAAAGCTCGAGAGTTGGTGCGCCACTCTGGAGAGACAACATTCTCCCGTTGGTTTTCATACTACCAGAGAACAAAGATATGATCGCACAAGACAAATTTGGTTCATCGTCTACTGGCCACACGTTGAGAGCAGAGCAAATGAGAGTCAGGCTGATAAATTCTGATGGGCATTTTACGCTTGTTAAGAGTTAGTCCAGATAATTTATGTTTCCATCTAGCCAGCCGCCGAAGCTGAGTGCAATGGAAAAACCAGAAAATACAGAAGATAGATTTTGAACATCCAAGACCCCACAACTTAGTAGTTTATTATGAAGTTAATGGATATAAGAGACCTTAGTCCATTGATGGGTCTAGCTCTACCTCGAGCGCTCGCCATATTGAAGACCCACTTTGCAATGCATTATGCCATTAGGGTGGCTCGTGCTGCCTTCGGTCTAGACGCTATGCACTGTTACCAGTATTGCGATACGAAGAAGAAGAAGAAGAAGAAGAAGAAGAAAAAGAAGAAGAAGAAGAAGAAAAAGAAGAAGAAGAAGAAGAAGAAGGCTAAATTGGAAAGGCATGAGTCGTTTACAGTATCTATATCAAACAGGAAGCTTCCTTGCATAAATACAGAATCGATGGAGATATAGGGTCTCTACCAATTTGTGCAGGTCATCGCACAGTGGTTAATTGTCTTCTCAAACCCAAACCAATCAATGATGAAGGGGCTTTAATAAGGGCACCGGAATTATTAATTTTGCGCGAGCAACTCAGAGCACAAGGCTTTAAAGAAGCTGAGAGACTCGACAATTGCTAAGCTTTTCTAGACAGTACGTCCGATTTTCTTCGGGATCAGATTAAGAGAATGAAAGAAGATCCTGCTTGTAAAAGTATGTTCGCTTGAAAGTGGACGCAATGGTTGGTTTTTGCATCTCCGCACATTTGTACCTTCGCAAAACTACTCCATATGACCTGTTCGTTCACATTTCGCTCGATTGTACAGTCATCTGAAGCCGATTTACTCTAGAGCACTTAATCTCATTATCGTATCAAATGAGTTCTGAAGCGAGCATTGAAAGTGCAATGCTGCTGCTGTATCGGCTGACAGTGCAATGTATGCCACGCTTGCTTGCAACATCCTTGTATGGGGTAGCTCCTTCGATACTAGCAGGACCTTTACCAACCTTGAGAATGTCTATAATTTCATTGAGATGTTCTGTAATGGTTGAATTGTTGGTTACCATGGTGGAAAAGCCTGACGGTTTTCATAACCCACGACAAAGTGCTTGCCATGGACTCTCTTAAATTCTGCGGAGCGAGTTTTCGCTCCCAAAATTGGTAAAGCGGAACTTTCGAATTTAGGATTCTGTTCGTATCGAGCTGGTTCGTGTGTGATTTTGCATCGAAGGATGCCTGTCATGGACTTGAAGTTGCACTTGATGCTGTGTAGCTGCTGGAACGTGGAATTGATTCCGATTCCGAAAACTGACGCGCCTGCGCTCATGGAAGAACTGATTTCCCGCTGCAAGTCCTCCTCGCTACTGATCAAGACATGTTCGTACTTGACATCTGGATCAAAACCGCTGCTTTCAACAATTGCAAAATTCTCGAATGGGGATTCAACTATCTGACTCTCTTTAAAGGCGTAGCCCGATCCGAGCCGCATCTTCGCAGCACCCCATGGCATTTGCAGTGTAGTATTGCTCCACATGTGGACTGGACCGCTCATGTTGTCGAATTGATGCAAAAATATATCTCTGATGCTTGCCAGAGAGGTGAGCAAAGTTGGTGATTTTAGAAGTAGGCGAACATGTTTTGATGCATAAAATGAACACGCAGCTCCACGCCTGGAGTCTCACATCCTACGTAAACAATGAAGGCCACAGATATCTGCCTTGCCTTTACACTAAGCGGGATTAGGTTCGCGCATGGTTGTGTTTGCCTCGTTGGCGCTATCGCATTGGGGATCTGCAGCCAGGCGCAAATAAGCACTATTTAGTTTGCCTGCACTAGTTAATCTACCTAGAAAAAGGCAACGAGCCTGGCAAACAAGGTAGAAAACGAGTGTGGAGAAATGATTAAACTAAGCAATGCGCTAGATTGAGGAATCAAGGAATGACTATTTGGGGCAAGATCTAGTTGAGTCCGTAGCCTCTCAATCTTTGATTCGCTGGTCGTCGTGGCACTCCAGTATGGAGAGATACTCAACGCAGTCAATTGCTTGCACCGAGGCTTGTGTACCGTCACGATCATGTCATTATTCAATGAAATTGTGAGGGAACACCCCCAAATTGATCAAAGCTTGGGTCTACAACGCCTTGTTTTCACTAATATAGCGCTTTTTGATCAGGTGAAGGAAGCCGACAACTCTTTCACACAGTTTCGGCATGCACGAGGACCATGAGTCACTTCACTTAGATGAAAGGAAATTGAAAGAGAAGTGTCAAGCTGTTTTTGTAGGCGCTCCCTCTCTACACGTCGATATTCTCAGTTCAACATTAATATCTTGGAAGCGAGACAGATGTGGGGAACAAACGACGAAAAAGCGTTCGGCTTTGACCTCCGAACATGGAACTAATTTGTTCAATTTGAACATAATGGTACATTTCAATCCCTATCCTTGCGTTTTACTTACAGACGATATATATACCACGAAACGAATGAGAATACGACCGCCACGAAGAACATAAATATCGCATCCGGTATTAAAGATTGCCTTTCTGATGTCGAGGCTATGACTGGTGTGGCGGATGGGATTACTGCAGTTGCTGTAGCAGCATTGTCGTCCTCTGTAAGAGTGTCGGAGTTGTCCATCTTGGAATTAGCGGTTGACATCGCTAGATCCTCAGTCGTCGATGTCTGATCAACAGAGCTCTGATGCTCAGGACTAAGAGGTGGAACTGGTATATCTATTCGCTCAAATTCGTGATCAGGATGTCCAAAGCCCTTTAACAAAATGCAGATGTAGCAATAGTCAAAATCGCACTCAGGATTTGTGCATCTGTAACGGGGGCCGTGTGTACGCTGCTCAGTCTGTTAGCATGTGTAAGGTTAAGTCGACCAGTAGATACAGACTTTCTCGCTTTTTTTATCACAGCCATCGCAGCATGCACTATGCGTTATCGACAGATCTACATCTTTTAATATTGGCGATTCAAGTAAATCAGATTTTTCAAGGTCATCGAATTCCATCATCGAATCTTCTATTGTAGCCTTGAAACAATTCTAGAGAGATGATTCTTCGTGGTTTGCCGAGCTTGTCTCGTGCTCTATCCATTGGATCCAGGAACAATACGCTTGATAAAGGCTAAATTGTGTTGAAGGCACCTCAGCACCTGAGAATGATCTGATTTGATAAACAGCTTCGCACGACAAGTCCCTATCTCCGAGTTTTTACAAGCTGGCCGCTTCGTAGAACGTGGCCCACAGTTTAACATGTTCGGCTAATTGCTGAAAATACAAGTTTGTAGAACTATGCAGGTCATGGGCGAGTAGAAGCACTTCTTGGAATTTATCTTGTGAAAACAGTATGCGAATGCGGGTAAATTTGCTTAAATGAAGTATTCTGTGATCTTCACAGGATGATTCGAATTTTTCAAGGTCCGCGTAGATGGAACCAATCTCTTCGTCCGACGGCAGCCCATCTAACAAAGTGGTTGCTAATGTCTGCATAAACATTACATGCAGATCTATTGGTAACTGTTGACATTCAAGAGCGCTTCGCAAGCCAATCTGTGCCTGGTTCCATGTGTTCTTCTCTGCCAGATAGTGGTAGCTTGATAAACCTAAGGCGGATTTGTGGTTGCGGTGATTGCTCGGAAATTTCAATAGTCGCTCAATAGATTTTTTCACGGTCTGAGAGGTTGACGGAACCAATGTTGGATAAACGACAGCGAGACAGACTGCTTCTATTTCCCCGATGTTCGCGTCGTTTTCATACCCATGTGCTTGAATAACGCTCAACATTAGAGGCAAATATTCTGCAGGGTCGATGCCTCCGTCCTCGAGTGTCCCGCACAAACACAAGTATTGATAAATCATTCCCATAACTGTTCCATGACATACGCCCGACTCTCCAGACTCATTTTGAATACAAACTTTAAGCCGTTCGAGCCCTGGTTTCATGTCCGATGATGATAGTGATACCTAGGCAAGAATATACTCCAGTTGATATTCCACATCTGCATCTAACTCTTCAGGTATCTTTAGCTTCTTTGCATGCGCAAGAGCTTTTATCAACTACCCGCAATCCATACAATGCAAAAGAAGCTCGATCTCCAATAGCACGACAAATTTTGCATCGGAGCGGGTCGGAACCTTTCCTATTAGTGGAGAGAGAACTCTGATGGCATCCTCGAAGCATCCAAGGTCACTGAGTAGCCTAGAAATAAAAAGCCCTGTTGTGACGTAGTTGTCCACAGCCTGCTGCTGATCTGTGTTGTTGCCCCAAGATGCCTTGCCGGGGTCGTATGGACTTGATTTTACGAGGTATATGAACTTGTTCACGTGTCGAATTACCATTGCTTCTTCAGATTTCGAGAACTGTTTAATCTGGTTGATTGAGCCATCGTATCCCCCACGCATCTTTTTTCCAAAGTAGGCAAGATTCAAGCCAGCCAAAGTGAGACTTCCTAGGCAATACTTGAATTGCGAACGGTGCCTTATCTAGTCTTGTATGATAGGATGCACAGAGAAGTGGTACAAATCTTCTGATCTTCGAAGATGATTGATTAAAGAAAGGCATTGTAATTTACGGAGGTCATCGTGTAGTCGATCGATCTTCACTCCACTATTTTCTGTAGTTTCCGTCAATAACGGTTCTCTGCCATAGTAGGTTTCCTGGAGGATGGTATCGTTGCCGTAGTCATCGAGATATTCTTCGGAAATGTCATCCCCGTCCAAGAAGCTGGAAAGTAATAGCAGGCGTTTCATTTCTTCATCATCCGCAACATCCGCTTGAACTTGGTCGAAAGAAAGCTCCAAAGCTATATATAGATTCATGATCTTCACGTTCTCATTCTTTGGATGAAGTCTCTCGTATTCCGAAAGGGGTGGATCCGATAGAAGTACTTCACTTTGTTTTTCTATTTTGACTTTGTAAATCTACAAAAATGTAACAAGTTCCAGGTCATTGTCGTGAACATACGCAGAAACCTGTTCTATGGCTAAAGAGTGATGTCCTAATCGATGGACTATAGACTTCGCGACACAAGTGTTTTGTGGAATTTACACTATCCAATAGCGCAAGCATAGTAATTTAAGAGCATTAATTTCATTAATTGTTTCAAGGTCAATATATCCTCAACGGTTATGGCTGGTTAGACTTCTGGAGCGTGCGTCGCGAGAGGTGACGATGATAGACCCTTGTTTGGATTGTGGAAAAAACTCAAGACTTTTGAATCCCAACGGAGAATCTTAGTTATCGAATATTAACAGCTAATTGAGATGATCTGATCAATTTTGAAGGCTTTAAGCACATATTCTGTAGTAGCCTCCCCTCGTAAGGCAGCGTCATCTGCACCTCGTATATTGTCCGCAATGACCTCCTTCGCTTTGGAAGTTGAGCTTTCTGATGTAGCTTCCAACCAAAATATCGCAGAAAAATAAAACTTATTGAGATGGCAAAATTGGTAGGCGAGCTGTGTTTTACCCTGACCCCCCATCGCCTGGACCATTGCTATATGGGACGAAGATTCAGTTTCTGAGTCTATCAGAAGCTCTTTGAGTACTTTCAGGTTGTCGAGGCGGCCATAGAACGCTGAGATTTTACGATTTGGGACTTTGAAGTACAAACACTGCGTTTTTGGCGGTACTTTTTCAGTCGGTGTGGCTGAAAATTGATTGTAGTATGACTGGAATAGAAAGAAGCAAGCAATAATGATAACATCGGGTAAGAGAGCGAACGAGATTTAAACTCGTTAATTCTTAGCGGAAACCACTAAAAACGTTGGCTCTAAAATGTTAGCACAGACTGCAGGATCTGCAGCGTCTATGTAGGAATTCGTAGTAAAGGTTGAAATCTTTAGTGTGATAGTATCTCTAGCATAACACCCCTACGTATTTAGCACCAACACGATACCGAGCTAATGAATATTTCTTGGTAGAGTGTAGAGTAATAAATGATGAAGATTGAGTCTTGTTGAACGAAATATTAGAAGAGTAATTTCACGTAACATACGTCAATACACCTCGAGACCCTCGCTAATAGATAAATACCTTATGTCAAAGGCCGGCATGCAAGCTACCAACGCGGCAAGCCCAAAGCGGTAATCCCAACACAAACTCCAACGTAAGCTTCCTCGCGCTTGAGGGCGTCGAGATGACACAAGATGCGGCTCGGTACCTCGGAAAGCGCGTTGCCGCGTGCGTGTACCGCACTGCTAATAGCAAGGCAACGAGTCCGAGGATTATTTCGGGGAAGATCAGGAGGACACTTGGTGCGTATTCCCGTGCAATACAACAGCGAAGTAGAGATTTGCGCGCAGTGATTAATTGGAAGACAAGCAACTCCGGTGACGCTCGCGCTTCTTTCCGAAGCAGTTTCTATCACGGTTGAGATATCTGCTTGCAGCTGGCCGCATGGGCGCCTAACTGCTGATTAGTTGCTACGTTACACAGCTGCATGTCAGTAGTCAACCAAAATCAATGTAGGCGTCTCTTAACATACAGCTACACTAGGTAGCATGTAGAATAATCGGCTTAATCCTTTAATCTTCCTTGCCTGCGTACTCCACACGATCCATGACAATCTAACGCTGAAGTCTTTTGGTGCGAGTGTTAGGATTATGATGTATCCTAGGTCGGTATGAGGGTGGGACAATGGCTAAAACAAGGATACATTGGGGGTAGGGAAAAGGCGTGAAGGGCGATGTACCGTGGAACCGGCTTGTGCCAAATGAAACATTTCAAATTATGATTCTCTGCACTTTTAATCACAATGCGCTGAGTTATATAGCAACAGACTCATAACGAAATAGCAGTGGTGTATTGATCCAGTGAGGATCAAAGAGAAAGATGACACGACTATTTGTGAATGCGTTGCTGTAAAGATATGGATGCGAATGTACTTGTACTAACTCCGTCGGCTAGAGCGTGCCTTCGACGCTTGCAATACTTGATGCGACGCACAAAAGAAGCATTCACCCTAAAAGACCATTTTCCATTCAATATTCAGTACGTCTAAAGCTAGCTCAACCACCAAAGAACTCATAGATTATTTCAAGGTTATCTCACATTTATGTCCAATCGGAGCCACTAAAAAATGATTCTCCAGGGCCATAGACTCATCAGTGACCGAGGGAGCAAGCCGGGCGCCCCGGAATGCTCGAAAAAATTCCGCCGTTGCGAGTCTCATCTCCATCCGAGCTAGATAAACACCAAGACATACCCTGGAACCAAACCCGAAAGGCGAATACATAGCTTTGGCCGCATCGGTGACTAGGTAAGCTGGATCCGATTGGTCATCGCCAGATGGAAGCCACCGAGATGGCTCGAACCTATTTTTGCTGTTAGTGCTTTACCTAGAACGTTACAGATGGTTGGCATTACTTATTCGGGTTCAGGAAGGTTGCCGGGTCTCTGTGGAGGGTATAGCTTTGTGTTGTTACCGTGGTTCCCGCAGGTAGGTAATGTCCCACTATGTTGGCGCCTTGTTTAGGCACTATCCGTGGCAACCCCCCAGGTGCAGCACCGTAAAGGCGCAGTGTCTCCTTGATAACTGCATTCAGTACTGGTAAAGTTTCCACATCCTCATCTCTGAACTCTGCGGGTAGAGAGGCTACCTCCTCTTCGAGCCGAACTTGCCAAACTCCATGCGAAAGTACAGCCCAGACGAGGTAAGTCAGGCTGACAGCTGTTGTATCCGAGCCTGCGACAAGCAAGCCCTGGGATTCAAATTGAACATCTATCTCATCGAGTTGGCCCCCGTCCTTTTCCGCCTCTTTATTGACTGTCGAAAATATGGTTTGATTATCCTGTGCACTCTTGCTCTTCCTGCGGGCTTCTAGGCCATACTTCATCAAAAGCTCGTTTCCACGAAATAGTTCTCTCAGGCTCTTCAGTGGAACGTGTTTAAGAAGCGGAGTAACCCATGGCAGTTCCGCCGCGATACCACTACCCTTCATGTTCGATTGGAGGATGCGAATATACTCATTGACCTGTGCAAGAGTAAGTGCCTGGATCAAGAACGCGCACTGGATACTTCGATTACGTCGCCCTGCTCGATTGCATGGAAGGAGTCACCAAACATGAGTAAGGCAGAGACATCCGTAGCCATGAAGGTCCACCATCTGAGTACATCTGTAGTACTAGTTTTCTCTATCTCAGCGCTCATCTTCGCCACCACTTGCTTCACCATTGAATGCACGGTTGGCTCGTAAATTTGACGAAGGTAGGTCTTGCTGAAAGCCCTCGCAAACATCTTTCTACGAGTCGCATGAGCCTTCGGGTCCATCATAGAAAACAGTATCGGACGTCCAAACGGCACAACGTCGATATACCAAGGGCTTTTGGTGTAGCCCGAACCAATCTTGTGTATGGCAGAGACACTCTGTGGATCTGATACGGAGACCTCATTTGGAGTGATGCGGACGATGGGCCCATATCTTTCATGCAAAGAGTGAATGTAATGTATGCGTTGTCCAGTGATGACAGCTTTCTTGAGTCGGAGATTCGTCCAAGTGGCATACCAAGGGCCAGGAATTGTTCTTAGAGGACTTCCAACTGCACGGAATATCTTCTATAATAGCTGTTAGTGGAATTTCATCCATAGCAAGGCGTCCTTTCAAGAGAACTACCAACCTTGATCGCTTCGATAGCCAAGACCAAAATGAGTAAACAACCAGTGAGGGCACTCAGACTCAAAGACATCGTTATAACTTGTTCTCATCAAAAAAATCATTTTCGATTCCAGAATACTACTAAAGCTTTAAGTCGGTTGCATAGAATTCTCTTGCACCGGTACCCCACATATTTCCACATGGATGATTCCCCAGCCTTTACCCCGCATTGAACCCTCTCCTCCAAGTGTGTGTAGTTTGATGAGAACGTCATGTGTTCTATGCCGTTCGTCCGTCGATGCCGTAGAATGTGCTATACTTGCTGCCATTGGTTTTTCGGTAGAGGTGGGGCACAAGGATTCGAACATGAGCCGATGGGGCCCCATTGAGCCGATGTACTCAGACCCTCCCGACAACCCGCTCGCATCCAGACAACAGATTCAATCACGCACAGCGATCAATTTGGTACGTATGTGAATGTTATAAGACATAGTTTGACTATTATATTTATTGGAAGCTGCTAGACCATCACTATTACACCAAGCTGAGCGATCGACGTTCATCATGTCTGCGGCCACAAAGATCACCGTTGTTCGATTGACTGCTGTCACTTACCAGCACCCACATCTTGAAAAGGCGACGAAGTTTCTCGATGATTTTGGGTTTGTTGAAGCTCAGAGAGCTGGTTCTCGCATCTACTATCGCGGCTTCGGTGTCGACCCTTATGTCTACATCGCTGAGCAGGCTCCAACCTCAAGAAGAGCCTTTATTGGGGCCACATGGACTGTCGCATCTTATGAGGATCTACACACGGCTGCCGCTCATCCCTCGGCGACGTCTATCGAACGAGATGAAGGTCCCGGTGGCGGAAAAATCGTCACCATTACGGATCCAAACGGCTATACTCTCAGCTTTATTTACGGTAAAGCTTTAAGAGAAAAGGATTTGGATGCCACCATTAGCCGCAACATCAACGCTGTCGAATCCCACCCCAATCTGGCTCTCGAAAAACACCGCCGAGGCCAGTTTCGACGATTTAATGCAGGTCCTACTCCAATCCATAAACTCGGCCATTACGGCTATGGTATGCCAGCCCACAAATTCGAAGTCACTATATCGTGGTATACTGCACTTCTGAATTTAAAACTCACTGATGCCGTGTTCTCTCCCGCTACGGGTAAAGATGTGACGGCTTTCTTCCATATCGACTTGGGCATGGAATACACGGATCACCACGTAAGTAGCTTGATATCCTATATTGACGGCTTTCTGGATTTGCTCCTTGTGTTTATCAGAGATGACTGACATCTCATCCCGGCCTCACAGAGTATATTTTTCGTCACAGAACCAGGTGACAAACCGGTGCACATTCATCACGCAAGCTTTGAAGTAAATGACTTCGACAGCCAATGTGTGGGGCATGACTGGCTCGTCAGTAAAAAATGGACAAATTGTTGGGGCCTTGGCAGGCATATCCTTGGAAGCCAGATTTTCGACTACTGGTAAGTAGTTCTCGCCGCTCTTAGAAATTGTCGTGCAAGTTGAGTGTCTAATGCTACGTTGTACAATCGCTTACTTGATCTGCAGGTTCGACAGCTCGGGGAACATTGTCGAACACTATTGCGATGGCGACGTAGTCAATGCCGAAACGCCGGTTGAACGGGAGCCACAGGGCCCACACAGCATGTACGTCTGGGGTCCAGATGTTCCGCTGGCTTTTGTGACAGGAAATATCGGGGATGCTGAGAAACTGTTTATTCCTACTTAGGTAGTATTATGTTGTTCATTTGTTTCTTGATTTGGATTGTTTGGTTTCATTTGATTTAGTCCTATTCAGTTTCAGCCGCCTTCTGCGCAGCTATGCCCGGGGTAGCAGATGTGGCAGACATACGACGCGTTTTATAAGTGTATTTAGTTTTTGCTATGCCCTACTGCTATATACAGGAGTTTCCTAAAGCATTGCTAGAGGTGTCTGAGTTGTTGTTAGTAGCGTGACTAAGTATAACATTAGGGTTAAATGGGTGTATACCTATTAATTTAAAAGAGCTATTGAATTTTTTTGCAGTATAACTGCTTTCCTAGCGGTCGAAGAACAGACTAAAGAAGTTAGCTTCATTCACAGGCACGAAGCTTCGATGCTTTTGAAGGCGTGTTGTTAGCTTCCTCAAGTATGCTGTGCTAAGAGGCTTAAACATCACTACATCAAGCAGCCGCAGCGTGTAGGTGCTGTGAGATAGATGAATACCAAAGAATATCTTATGTCTGTGGCAATACTCTAGAAATTCTTCTGTTTAGTATCTCCCATGGCTATCCATAAGCAACAGGCAGAACTTTCTTCAAGGTAGCTGTTGTGAAGCGCTCAAACACCTGCTAGAGCTAGGCAAGACTAAGCATATTGTTTGACTAGCCACTGCTTGATACTCTGAAGAAGGCTATATGTTTTCCTACCTTCACATCTTCCATCTAGGTGTCTTGTATATATTTAAGTCAGCCGCGTAAATGACAGTTAGCGGCAACGCCATACCATCAGCGCATATACACGCCAACAGGCTTATCTATTCACGATGCCGTCCTGCAGTATCTGCTTGAACTGCTTCTTCTTGAACAGCCTCTTGCTAAATATCGTCTTCTGTCTGCTGTCAGGAATACGCCCTGACAAAACCCGTCTCAAGTCGCTCTAGGGTACCAGGTCCCTGTAGGGGCTGTACCAGGCTACTATGCAGAGTCTGGAGGCAATCTATGTCACCTTAGGGAAGTAAAACTACCTAAAGACTAGTATGTACTACTATATAAAATCCAATCATAAGTAGTGGCAATTTGTCTTTAAGTATACGCGTTTACCATTCTGAAGCTCTACTTACTTTATCACCTGAGGTTTGAAGCGTTCTTACATCTGCCAATAGCCCTAATCATGGAAACCCTTCTCATCCGTTTTCTATTTATGCTTTGTCTCCACTTCTTAGAAGTCGACCACCATCAAAAAAGGGTGCAAATACACCTGCCAGAGACTGGAACGGTCTCAACCTAGGTCTAGTACTTGTAGAGCCGCCAGTCCCCCCTGGCAGGGACAATTTAATAAACTCCACAAACAAGCTACTTAGAATAAAACATCCACATAACGCAGCAGCAGCCATCTAGCCGCGACATAGCAACGCGAGACGCAATGACAGAGCCCAGACACACCTTAGGCATTACAGTCGCAATACACACACAACAGTCACCAATAGGCTTCCTAGTCAGCCTATCGCCAATCAACAATGTCTGCGACGTCCTGTATCGACGAACCCTCATGCTAAACAGCATTGTCTCTCACGCGAATCTCTTCACAGACACCCCAGCATGCTACCATTAGTGCCACAGCATACTCATAGATCATCAGACAGCCTCGCCCACTGTCGCCCCTACCCTATGACAAAGGCGTAGTGTCCCTTTAACCTAACACAACAATGTCTAAAGATGTTCGCACAAGAGCTCTCATGCTCACCAGACTCGAAAAATCGCATAAGTGGAGCATCGCTCTTGTGGAGCTGCATCGTGACGAAATGCTGCTGCCGCTGCGCCCAGTAGCAGGTCACACCACATACCATGGCTACATAAAACCTAGTAAAAGGCAGCAAAATACAAAGGAAGAAGAATAAAAGAATCAAAACTAAGCCCTAAGGGCACAAGGGCAGGTACGAACAGACAAAGCCAAACACTAGGGGGAGACTGTAGGTATAGCGGACGCGACAAACAAGGCAACGCGCCCCTATACGCCTTAAAACAACGTTACACATACAACACTACGAGTACAGCATACACACGGGAATATCAATTCAAGGAACACAGACGCAGGCAAACACTTCACTTCTAGAGACAAAATGTACATGATTGTAGATAGAAGCCAGAACATGGAAAGGCGAGGAGACAGCTGGCCATTCCACTGGTATAGTAAAGTGGGGCGATACCGGTATGTTTTTAGGAAAGCGTCAGCTGTCCGCCAACCCTTTGTTTCCGGGCATAGCTGCGCAGAACGCGGCTGAAACTGAGTAGGACTAAATCAAATCAAATCAATAATAATCATGGATAGGCAGTAAGACTTCAGAAGAGGAAATATCTCCAGCATGGCATATGCTTCCTAACGATAGAAAAGTTGGCACAGTCACTTGACGAGTTCACGAACGCTTAAGATCGTACTTAAATGAAACGGCACGTCTACGATTGCTCGCGATTAGTCCTAAATTGTTTAAGATCTCCCGGCACTTGTCCAACTTAGTGTGGCAAGTATTGCAGACATTTCATCTGTATAGCCAAGTTCCATCCGAGCTAGCTCTTGCTGGAATGGTTTCAGCGATCTTACAGACCACGAATCTACGTCGTCGTGGTCTGCAAAGTTTTTTCGCGCCCAAGTAACAAGCCCCGCAGAAAACACAGCCATTGGGGCCCAGATTGGTAGTTCCTTTGGCTTTATGAGCTCGCTTATCTCCAAGATATGCCAGACTACAGGCATAGCAGCACGGTACGCCGGTAGAGCTTTTGATGCTCCGTCATGTTCTTGCTCCCGACTAAGTGTGTGGAACAACCGGGGTACGTAGCCTGACAATGTAAAAAGAAGTTGTAAATGTGGTACTAGACTGTACAAATGACAGAACTGGTACAAGAGCAAAACGTCGTTTGGAGCCGATTCGCCGTGACGATGTTTCCATGCCAGGAGGCGTATTGTCAGCTTTTGTCTCAGCTTGTGGATTTCGTGGCCTGGAGTGAATGGTACATCAGTCGTCTTTCCAGTAGAGAAACGTATTGTCGAATTCTGAAAAGAGGCCACAGCAGCTAGCGATCCATAGTCATTAGCCACCAGATGAACATCAGCTAGGAGCGAAAGAATGGAGGTCAGAGGATCTTCATAAAGCCCATCGATTCGTTGTGCTGCGTTGTCGGCCGTTGTTGCTTCATATCTTCGCGGCGGCTTCAGATGCATGAAATTAGCGGTTGAAAATGAGGTAGACTGGCCACACTGGATCGCGCGGAGCAGGTCAATCAGTAGGAAATAGGATGTTATCGATCTATGACCACCTAGTCAGCTTATTTGAGTTTTGGTTCGTGCATACGTACCGGTCATGATTGGTTCTCGACTCATGTGTCGTTGTGCTGTTGTCATTGTTGACGTCTCCACGCTGGTCAAAAGCTGGAGCCTCGCGCATCATTCTCCAAACTGCCTGCTTTCATTAGCATCCGGGAACACGATTTGCTTAGGCATATCTAACCGTTTTGAAACAGCCATGCACAATTCGAGTCTTTCTTTGCACTGCACGGTTGGAGGAAAGGAAGCCGAAAGTTTCAAGTAGTATCCACTACGCGCATCCGTTCAGCAAGGTCGAGTTGAATTATGTTTAATCCCTCCAAGATGATTTACTGACCGCTTTAACAGGATCTGTTCTACGAGCTAAGCTGTTGTCGACATCTAGCCTCCCCAGCAGTTGATTGACAGAAACATGCCATAGTTCGAGCGACTGCTCGTGTGCCTGCTGCGACATGAGAGCACCTATCGAAGCCATAGCGAATGTTAAGTAATCCGGCCGCTGTATCCGTTGGAAAGTCGATGGTGGAGTATCTTTTAAAAAGGGACTTTTACGTAAGAAGAGTTCGTGGCACGCTTTGACAAAACAGTCCAGAGTTTGAACCACTTGGAGTCCTGTTGAGTGAAGCGAGGCAGAAAATAAAGCCAACGGCCAAGACGGCTTCACAAATGTTTTAGTAACAAGGCCAGAGTGAATTTCATGTTTACAACATCTGACCTACATTATCTGCAGACGTAACTTGTTCTATTAACGCCTGCGTATGTTCATGTTTGAAGAGCTGTTTTTGCTCCCTCACCTCGCTATCAGCGAGCATAGCCTGCTTGAAGACTGTCCACGAGTTGGGACTCAGGACCCGATATGCTATTTCAGCGTCACTTGGGGCGGGATTGCGGTCTCCGGGCCATATGTCCTCTGCTCCTGCCTCCGGCAGCTGTCCAATAGTAGCAGGGTCTGGACAGGAATTGAGTGTATGCATTAAGTTGGTAGTTAGGTCCAGTTGTCAAGGATAGACGACTCTTACGTAGTAAATCGATTTCCAGCTTGCAGCTCGTTTGATGAGTAGATTGAAGTAAACGTGCGTAAGGCCTGCTGCGCTTGCGGATAGTCTCGCCCGCTACTACTTTCTGGGTTAGCGTTGATTGACCAGCCCCATCGGAATGTGCTGGTTTCGCTAGTGTACCCCGCACTATGCTCCCGGCTTACGTCTGTCCTGTCAGCTTCTGACACTCGAAAAGTGTGCTTCCTACTGTCCGACGTGATGGTATTCTAAACGCTCAGCATGGACGCATCGCACTCACTTGAAGCACGACCGCCAGAAAATCCGCGCCAGAATCCCGAGTTATCTGTGAGCTACAATCCCCTGTGATCGGGTCCAGATTTTGACTTATGGGTTCCACAGTGTCCAACCTGCAACCGTGCGTTCACACGCATAGAACACCTGAAACGACATCAAAGAATACGTGGGTTGGCCGAAGCCTCTCCTCCCCTTCATCCCGGACCCACAACCGGCAGATGTAATGTTCCTAACTGACAGACCATGGCTTCCTCCAGACACAGAAGAAACACCTTTTCTATGTACAATATGTGGTAAACGTTTTCGGCGCCAAGATGTGTTCCATCGACATTCGAAGAATTTGTGCAGGGGACGAGCGAGCCAACAGTCTAGCCTTAAGCAGCGATCTGCTAAAGCATGCAACAGCTGTCGTCTGCAGAAGCTGAAGTGTAATGGCACCGAGCCATGTCAACGATGCACACTAAAGGCAATCACTTGTTCATATGCAAAGAACGCGGCTGAGCCCTTGGAACACTCTGGCGACATACCACCACCAGCAATCAATCATCCATCATCTGTTAACAGCTTCGTCAATGCGTTCACCCCTGAACCGAGGCCAGAATCTCTCCCAACCCAAGTCGATAATGAGACGTTTCTCATGTCATACGAATCGGCGCCTGGAGATGTAGGTGGACTTGGTGGTGACCATAGTGCTTTCCCATCATCCAGATCTGCTCTTGGTGTTAGCAGTAGCGCCGACAAAACATCAGGTAGGCTAAGTTTTATCTCCAGAAATCGTGAGATCCGGTCCCCTTATGTCATCGTAGATTTGACCCAGATGCGAGAACCCTATCTTTTCGGCAACGATAGGTTCTCTATGAACCTGGAGTTCTGGCCAGATCTAGACAAGGTCTGTTTGGCTTGCGTCCAGGTTGCGGTCACAGCTAAAGCTTGCAGCTCTACGATCCCTTTTTACTCAATTCAGACCTTGTACTTCCGTTCAGTGACCCAGTTTTCGGCGAAATCGATCTCGCAGATATTGAGCACTTGTCGCCCGCACTCTCACAGCAGAACGTCAACAATAGTTTTCATGACTCAATGCGAGATGATCCGACACGGACACGCCCTTCAGCTGGAGCGCCACCCTGGCTCCAGAGGCTCCAGCCGAACATTCGATTTCATGACACTGAGATAATGAATTACTTCCTGAATAAATTCATGTCCCATGTTGCCCCCATATTACCGACATTTCAAGATTTCGGTAACGCGCAGGACCAGCTCCCCGATGTTGTACTCGCTATGGCCGCTGTTGGAGGATTATTCTGCTCGATTGAGGGTAGTTTCCAGATCTCACTCAGTTTATACACAGACGCAAGAAGATTAGCATTGAGTCGTGTAGGTTTTCATTTCGAATGCTGATACAGTTTCACAGCTCCTAGTGCAGGGCTGAATGTAAATGCAGGTCTTGTCAAGCGACGTACTACCCACAACGCAAGCTACAGACCTTGTACAAACGGTGAGTCGTAGCTTCTATTCTCAGGTTATGATTGGTGTTCGTGTCAGTATAAGTTACTGGTTGTGCTTGCTTAGATGCATTGCTAAGAAAAACAGTTCATTTGTCTAGAGCTTTTCGGCTTCTGTAGTGGCGATCCACGGACGTTCGAGTGTACTGAGGCTCAACACAACTTTCTCCTCCAAGTCAGTAAATGATACGGTATACAGTTTTGAAACGAAAAATTTGACGGTTTACAGACTATTGATGATTATTCACTATTAACTATAGCCTCCTTTTCGCAAACATCTGCGTTGGAGAAACGGCTCAGGTTAGTTCAAGGCCAAACTCCAGAATAAGGAAGCCCAACTAATATTGGTAGACTGATTGAGAGCCTTTGTGTGCTAGAATCTTACCATGTTCTATTGCTGCAAAGACCAGCACACCTGCGTGCATCTGCTATTCTGTCGAACATCACGGACTCTTCCTCACCTTCTTCGCAGTCAGGAGTTGGAGAAGCGATTGAAGGATTCTCGAGGCTCTTAAAATCGTTGATGAACCCACACGTTACACTGTCTCCTGTCTCGAGTTCTTCGAGTGCAACGATGTGTTTGACTGTACTGGCTGCCATGGCTGGTTGCGCAAACTATGGCGGAGACTTTATGTTGGACTCAATTCTCTGCTGGGATCGCCAGCTTCTGGAACTCAGCCTTCATCGATGGTTCAACTCCTGCCAACTGAACCTTAGCACGCAGCTGTCTACGGTCACAATTTTCCATCTGATTTTCATGAAACTTCGAACAAACATGGAGCTTGTCCACAAGCTTGCACGGTGCCACGCCGGGCCTTCAGAAGACCGCAGTTCATGTATCGCGGGTTTCCAAGAATGGCAATGTTCCGAAGACTGCTCAGTCTCTACACTGCACGCAGAACAACTCTTGGACGCTGTCAAGCAATCTGTAGTCTTCGGAGCACAGCCACGATCCGGCCACAACACTCCCTCGCGGAGATCACAGCAGACACATCAGCACAGACCGATGGAGGCTCCTCACCTTGCGACTAGTGTCTACATGGCCACACTAGTCTTGTGGGCGTCGGCAATTGCTCGAAAGAAGGCGGACTGGGGTTTGGGGCGGTCGTACCTCGAAACTGGCGTTCATATCTTGTCGTACCTCAAGGTTAGAGTTGCTACAAAGATTGGTAACGTCCTTAAACAACTGATTATTAGCCATAATGACTAAATAAAGAATTTGTAAAACTATAGGATGCGTCGCCTATTAGCCTATTCACTGATGTGACAAAGTTCTAGCATGTAAGTAGAAATAATTGTAACGAAATCCACCATCACCCGGGCCAACCCATTCTCTAGGCCATTTTTCACGGACGAGCCGGTCACTTTTGCTAAGAAAACATCAATCTTTACGCACCGTTTTGTGCCTTAACAGAACAACGCGAAAAAAGCCTTTGAACAAAGCAAACATGAAGCTTGCTGTCTAGAATATTTAAAGTACTGTAAACTGGCTGGGGTACTTTTTGGCCACTCACATCAGTCATCAACACCACGTTTGAGGTCCATCTTTATGATCAACAGTGCTTCTAATTGCCATTCACTATACACAGAACGAAGTGAGGCGTTGGCTGCTGCTGCTGCTCTTGCTGCGGCTCTTGCTACTGCTTCTTTTGTATAAGAGTTGCTAGTATTTCCAGCAACTCTAGCAGCAACGTGGTCAGTAGCAGCTTTGAAAGCTTTTGTTGCGATCCCATGGAGATGGAGAGGCACAGTAATAAGTAGTCGCCAACCTGGTCCCGACTACGAGACACAGGCGCAGCCGGGTGGAGGCATGAGTGACCACACAGTCAGTCACGTGATGCGCTCGTCAATGAGCGGCTGTAGTCGTACTTTAAGCAAAGCTCGTAAGCACGGATTCTTGTGATTCTCGGGGATAAGCATGGTTTCCCAAACAGTATGGTGGGTCGTCAGTGTAAATAATAAGGCGGCTCGGGGTAATGATGAGTAGTGTAAAGTGTGACATCTAGCTCGAAGATTAGGTTGAGGTTCCAAAGACAAAATTTATTAATGAGAGTAAACTCGAAATAAAAGGGTTGTGTTCTTACTTGCTATATGCTTAACGTGACCTACAACATCTTACAGTTTCTTACGAAGTTTTTTAGGGGCCTTGTGAGATATCTAAGACTTCTGTAGGAATTGTGGGAAATTACGTAGTTAGTGTCGCAATGTCTTAGAGTGTTAGCTCAGACTGTCTGTAGGAATTAGAAGGACAGTACGTGACCGCAAGGCTAGGTGTTCCGCCGATCGATCCTGTGTCATTGTGTCACGGGATGTCTCAGCAGGCAGGCAAGCAAGGAGGTAGTAGAATAGAAAGAAGGGGCTCCGGGAGCCCTACTGCGTACAGCGAGAATTTAGACTATATACGCCGCTTTAGACGGAACAACCTTGTTCCAGGCTTAATCAGACACAGCTCTAGTAGCGCCGTGACATCCATGTTCGATATTTAGAGCTCTGTATTTTGTGTGGTTACACGCGTGCTGTTGTATTACCATACCGCAGTGCGTCCCAGTCTCTCGCGTCATTGGTGTAACTGACTGTGTATCTGACAGGTTTTTAGGTATTACTTAGTACACAAGTTTGCTGCGTGAGTCTGCTGCATATGCATAGTAAAGAGAAACTGAAAAAGACAAAATCTAGTAGAGTAATAATGTTAAGGATCTTAGTGTTGCTATGGTGTTCACGTGCACAACGCTGAAGCATGGATCAAGCACACGGGCACGGTTTTACAGGGTTTTAACGACTCTGGTAAACGTACAAGCCTCACTACTAACGCCTCCATCTCATACAACTAGAACAATAGATAATGTGATAGGCGCCTTTGTACGCCGCAGTAGCACCAAAGATAAGGCAGCTCACAACGACTAGTACGAGCGCTAGAGGACGCAAGAGCTAGAGTAGTAGGGTAAGAGGCAATACTTAGGCAATGGGCATCTAGTGATGTAATAGGTACAAATATGCTCGAAACACCCACGTTTGATAGAGTCTGCGATCGATATAATGACTATCCCGACATCAAGGTGCGATTACGAGTAGTGCTTTAGCGAGCTCGGCAATCTACTCAAGCCCGAACGACGCGATATCGACAGTGAGTTACTTGCTGCTCTTCGATTAGTAAGAAAGTTTAAAAGAGCTGGCCCTCAACTTCAGTTCAAAAGCACCAAGGGCGACGATATGGATGAACTTTATGAAGAGGATATCATACGAGACGACGACATTCAAGAGTGAATTATCTACTCATATTAATTATTTTCAATCATGATCTTGCATCGTCATATCTATTTAATATCTCGTGAATTTGCAATCAAGCTGCCCGAAAACACTGACAATCAATCTACAATGAAGCAGCGGCGACGTCACTAACAATCAGGCTCATGGACGACTCTAGGATTGATCGAATTGCTTGTTGTGGAGTCGATCTCAAATAGTATCATTGATGACGCTAGTCACAGCGTTATCGATCCTGACATAAAACTGTAACTGTGCTTTTGCCAAGAAAGATCATCGAGGAGTAACCTCCCCTTCGCCACTAGTTCAGTCGTTCAATCTGTGAAAAATCCGTCACACCCCGATACTCAGTCACTTCACCAGTTACAATTTCAAAAACAGGAAGCTCAGCCAGACGGGAAATGATATGATGCAACGTAGGCAGATCTTTTTCCCCCAAATCGTTGATCTGCAATCGAACGTCGGCTGGTGTAGAGGTACGCTTTGCTCGGACCGAGGTTGTGACTGGTTTGCCATGGAGAAGGATATCGCTTTCGCAAACCGACTTGCCTATCTCGTGAGAGGGCATATACTTGTGCACCAAAAGGCCTTCCGTCTCTTCCTCTGCAACGTGCGACATAATGTCGGACTTGTTCAGTTTTCCCCAGCCAAACTCTGCGAAGACGTTGCCTCTCCATCCCACCTTGACCGAACATGACGTCTCATCTTCTAAGATGTCAATTTCGGAAAACACCTTTGGGACGCCGAGTTCTTCTCTTCCGGTCAGGATCGGGTCGGTGAGATTCTCGAACATGATGGGGCAGTATGTGCCCTTTCGGATTCTCCCATTCAAGTCCTTAGTACACACGCCATGGATATAGAATCCCAAAAGATTGTATCCCCCTCCGCTTAGCCACGCCATTTCGGCAAGTGATTCTATAGAGAAGGTTGCTTTGGCTATCGTGTCAGGCTTGTCGAAGAAGTAGTGAGGGCCGGGGAAGAGATTGCGCAATAACGTAGCGCTCGTTTTGAAATCGATCGTGCGCTTGGTCGTCTTCGAGTTGGCCAAAGAGTGAGCATGCGAGTTGCCGTAATGGTCTTGGCGTGGGCCTGGAGAAGGTCCGAACACTGTTGGCTGTCTCCATCGAAGTGGACGTTGCTTCCACTTGTATTCCCGAAGCCTTTGCGTCGATGCGTGGATTTCGTCATGGCTGAAGCCATACTGAACCCATTCACGAACTACAATGCAAAGTGTGTGTCAGTTATGAAGTTTACCCACATCAAACCTGGTAGGCAGCGGCTTTTGGGGGCGTGTAACATTACCTGATAACGTATGGTTTTTATCCGGACCACTTCCAAGCTTGTCTCCACCGACGATTCTACTCAAGTCTTGGATTTTGGACGATCTTGCATATCGTGCTTCGTTGTAGAGTTGTAGCCGTTCTGGTACTGACGATGCTGGTAAATCTGCTTCGAGCATAACGCCAAGCGAGACAGCATCTTCCAAAGCCTGGGCACCGCCTTGCGCAAGATGCGGCGTAAATGGATGTGCAGCGTCACCAATCAAAGCTAAGCGCTCTCTAACATATATTGGGAGAGCAGGGAGATCGAAAAGCGGGTAGATTTTCAGCTCTGCTGGGTCGACTTTGCTTAGCAGTTTAACAAGTGGAGGGTAAAAGTCCTTGAATATCTCAAGTAGGTTAGACTTAGAACCTGTTTTAGAGTAGTCGTCCGTCGCTTCCGACTTTGACGATGAATGAATGCAAACAAAGTTTAGCAATTTGTTGTCAAAGGTGGGATAGAGCACGATCTTCTCTTCAGATGAATACCAAATGTCCATTGAGCCATTGACAGACGCAATTTCGTGAGTCTCAGCATCATCGAGGACGATTTGCCTGTTGATGACGAAGCGGAAAGCGCTGTGTCCATTACCTTTCGGTCTTGGAATGTCAGGGGCAACGCTGCGGCGAGCCACCGAGTGGACGCCATCAGCACCTACGAGCACGTCTGCTGTACGTGAAGTACCATCTTTAAAGCTGATTGTAGCCGTTCGAGGGTCGACATGCTCCACTCGTGACGATACGTGTATCTTGACTGGTTCGCCAGGACCATCGAGCGACGTTGCAGCTGTCTTCAGTTGACTGTGAAGATGTGCTCGATGAGCGAGAAGCCATGGCTGATATCGCGACATATTAGAAAGGTTTCTCCATATTGCTAGTGCGTACAAATCTTACATTCTGCCATCGATATGCATCAGCGAGATTGTCTTGAGTCGACAGGAGACTGTTGTTTGCGGTGAAAAGTCTCGTCTGCATGGAATTAGTACAGGGACTACAATGTAGGGCATACAGGGCTTGCCATACCTGACGTAAGAGTACTGCTCCGCTATCTTGAGGATCCAATCCAATCTGCTTCAGTATACCTGTCGCATTGGGGGTCATATGAATAGCTGCTCCAACTTCATTGGCAAAACGAGATTGTTCAAATACTTCGACGTGGTGGCCTTTCTGTCGGAGCGTTATGGCAGCGGTAAGACCCGCTAAGCCCCCACCGATCACTATAACGTTCAAACCTCCTTGATTCATGTCGTGAGTACCGTTAAGGCCTTCAGTCTATGCGCACGGTTTGTGCAAAGAAAATTTGTTGATGCAAAGATGAGTTGGAAAAACAAGAGGAACTGATGATTTCGTCCTAGCAACCCCACAATATGGAAACGGCGGGCGAGGGAGGAGATACAACCCACTCGGAAGCAAGTCTCCGCCCCTCGAAACCCCACTCGGAAGTAGGCGCCTGCCCCCTCAAGGGTCCGGAAGCGCCGGGGAAACGAGTCTCGCTTCGGAATTCTGGGGTAATGAAATCATCTTGGCGCCCAAAGACGTACATAACTCTATGCGACCCAGACATTATCAGACTAACCACATTCGAAGCAGCAAGTTAAAGGCAAAGAATCTTGGATTGAGAAATTTTACACTTGTGATCTCTAGGCGTGGAGCTGATTCCTATTCCATTATAAATATCTGTGCGTCATTCTTCTCTCCGTACCATAGGCTACTCTTTTCGTGCGGAGGCCACCTATTCTCTCGAGATCGCTATGCCGAATCCAATCAAGGACCTGCATATGATTGACGATACGTCATTCGATTACATCTACGAGGGAAATGTAACGGTACCTCTAAAAGAAGACAAAGGTCTGGTGAGATGTAACGTGTATCGTCCGAAAGCCACCAGCCAGCGTTATCCAGTCTTAGTGACCTATGGTCCTTATGGTAAGGACATTCATTACAGCAAGTAAGAACCCATATTTTGAGATTCCTCAATCTTGGTAGGATCCTGACCTCATCCTAGCTTTCATGCCGATTCTTTTAATGAGATCCCACCGGAACATCGCTCTGCACATTCAGCCTGGGAGACGCCAGACCCTGGCTTCTGGACAAAAAATGAGTACGTTATTGTACGAGCCGACGAGATAGGTTGTGGCCAATCTCCAGGGGTACTTGACACCATGTCTCAGGGCACTTCCGAAGCATTCTTTGACGTTGTGGAATGGGCTGCATCTCAACCGTGGTCTTCTGGTAAGGTAGGCTTGTTGGGAATCAGCTACTTCGCGGGCAGCCAGTGGAGAGTTGCGGCACGCAATCCAAAAGGACTCTCATGCATCATTCCCTGGGAAGGAATGTCCGACTACTATCGGGACAGGTGTAGGCACGGCGGCATATTGTCAGACACCTTCATCAGGTTCTGGTGGAATCGCCAGGTATGTCACTGAACTTTATCAATTGCTTTCCTTTGGCACTGACTGACTATACAATAGGTAGTCACAAACCAATATGGACGTCCAGATCGTGCTGCACGGAACTGGGGACCCGACACTATCGAGGGTGACTTATCTGAAGAAGAACTCGTCGCAAATCGTCGCGATCAGAATGAAGACAACGCAATGCATCGCTTTCGCGACGAGGAATACTACGCTTCAAAAGACTATGACATGGAAGACATCAAAGTTCCTCTCTTATCTGTAGGTAATTTGGGCGGAATTCTGCTACACTTGCGGGGAAACGTGGAAGGTTTCCTCAATGCTGGCTCAAACCTGAAATATCTCAGGCTCATCACGGGCCGACATGATCTACCATTCTACACGGAGGAGAATGTCAAGATGCAAAAGAGTTTCTTGGACGCGTTTCTCAAGAACAAAGACGATGCTGGATGGACGACCGGCAAGGCACCACGTGTCAGCTTGGCTTTACGCAAGGGGAATGTGGGATACAACGACACGGAAGCCGAAAAGCAGTATCAACAGCGCAATGAAGCTGATTGGCCAATTCTGCGAACTGAATACACCAAATACTATTTAACCACTTCAAAGGGTCTCACCAATACGATTCACGAGAACGGCCGAGACGAAACCTTTTCGTATAAAGCCCTCGGTACCCTCAAAGAACCGGAAATGGTTCAATTCACCACGGAGCCATTTGCCCAGGAGACAGAATTCACGGGGCACATTGTGGTCCACCTCAATGCATCGGTTTCAGCGTTATCCGATGCGCATGACCCACCTTCCGATCTCGACTTGTTCTTGACCATCCGACATTTGGACGCTAAAGGTCAGGAGATTTACTATACGGGAACAGTGGGCGATCCGGTACCCGTGACTAAAGGATGGCTTCGGGCTAGTCTCCGCAAGACAGCCGACAATCATCCGCGTCACAAACCCTGGCACCCCCACCGGGAGTATCTTTCCACAGATGTGTTGCCGGTCACAGCAGGAGAAATATATGCTATGGATATTGAGTTATGGCCTACAAACGTTGTTGTGTCCCCTGGGCATCGATTGATTCTCGAGGTGTCTTCGGGTGACACGCAGGGTGCGGGGCTTTTCGAGCATAGGTCTGATATGGACCGCCCTCGGGAGGTGTTCCAAGGATTGAACCACATTCACTTCGGATCTGGTTACAGCAACTGGATGCTGATGCCGAACATCCCCACATCGACTTAGGGCTTCGAACTTTGTTGGCACTCCTTCTAGTAGCATATAAACTTTAATAGAAAGACATGCACTTATCTCCAATCCACTTCATCGTTTTTCGTAACTCATTGACTAATATACTTCTTCGCTTCGTTCAATATGCCTCCACCACCAGTTGGACGTCCACCGAATCCGCTCCGTCCTCTACACCGTCACATCACTACCCATGACGCTTCTGGGAAGGCAGTCTTCATTGATACTATCCCGACGGCAGCAGCACCTCGACCGTCAACGGGCGGTGCTATGGACTTTATACTTATGTACACAACTGAAGGCTTCCCTGTGGACATGAACGACGAAAAAGACATCAATAAGTACTCGTACCACAGCTCAAATGTGCCGCCGATTAGCATTCCTGGTGGAACGGTAGTTCGCACCGTGGATTTCACCCCGGGCTACACTTCGCCCATGCACCGGACAGTATCCTGCGACTTTGGCGTTGTACTGGAAGGAGAAATTGAGTTAATACTTGATTCAGGCGCAACGAGGATTCTCAAGCGCGGCGACGTGACTGTGCAAAGGGGAACGAACCATGCGTGGAGAAATACTAGCAAAACTGAATGGGTTCGCATGATGTATGTTCTGCAAGCGGCGGAGCCAATCAACGTTCAGGGTACGAAGTTGGCAGAGGATGAAGGCGGCATTGACTAAGGCAAGGAATTTGCGCGAGTTTGACAAGTATAAATTATATAGCACAGGCGAGCGATTCAATGCGCTGAGTCGACCTATTTGACTAAAGCATGCAATCTTATACGACAAATACAGTGGAAATTAAACTTCTCTGCTAATTGCAAATGCCGGCGACATATTGCTGTGTATGTTGAAGAGACGTGAAGGGTTGTTCGAGGTGCAGTGCTGATGGTGACGCTGGCAGGGACGAGTATACCTACCAGCGCTAAAAATCGAGGCGAAGAAAAAAATTCTCCATTACTCCCCTCGTCACAACAAAGATGTAGAACTGTACAACGGCCCCGCCAGCTTGACTTTTAGTCGCGCCCTGGCTTGTAGTATGGTAAAATAGTGAACAAAGACATCTGCGCCTCAACATCGCGACTGGCCACTTCAGTAGTATCAAGCATGATCTTCGTTCACTATTGGCAAGACTTTGTCTCGGTTGCTTTGGCTTTGAGTGTCTCGAATTGGTCTGAAGTAATCGCATGCGAGGTCTCGACGATTACCAGTTCTGCTGCCTTACTCCGACTGGACAGGTCGATCTCCTTCACCAGACCCTCGACGACGAAGAGCTATGATGGCATTGCACTTTTCTTGCGATTTGCAGGAGCACTACCAGCTGTGGTGCGGCGATCGATATCACGGGAGAGAGAAGAGTCCCGATCCGTGAAGGAGTCGCTGAGAGGGTCCGGAAAGATGCTCAGGCAAACTCTGCTTCGCCAATGGTGATACACGCGATGGGAGTGAAGTAGATACGACAGCAATGAAGGAAGGGATAGAGAACCTCCTGTATCAGGGGTTCTAGCACGATGCAACCAACCTGATTCATGGTAGGCAGAAGGTCGTTTAGTATACCATTGGTCTTCATCTGGCCTGCTTGGGAGATCAGGGCGTTCTGCATCTGATCGAAGCAGATATCGATAATGATGAAGGTGAGCCTAGGTTTCGAGTCAGCTGAGATCGGGTAGTCAAACGTATGGACGACGTCATACAGTACCCGACAAGCTTGGAGGTCCCAGATCAGTTCGTTCAGAAGCTGGTTGCTCCATGACACAGTCCGAGAGCGGTGCTCAAGTTGATAAGTGGGCCCCACGTGTGCCATCCTGAACCCGTTCCGGCAAGTGCAAGAATGATCCTGATCGCTTCGGGTAAAGCATTCTGCTTGTTGGTCGAACCGCCTCCCCAGCGACGCTGATCTTCTCTGCTCTTTTCCTCTGCTCTTAAGCAAGACGGTTTTCTAAATGTTGAATCCTTTGATGGCTATGTCGTGGTCCTCCATGATCTCCCGGATACCTTGTGCGTCCTCATCTGATAATAAGAAGTTGTTAGTCAGGGTACGGTGAACCACTACTCCGAACCGCGATTTGACCAGCTTTGTGCTGTTGCCTAATTTCTTAAGCTATTTAGTATTACTTTGCGCTGTATTTTGCGGACTTTTGATCACTGAATCGGATCACATAACATGTTTTGGTCGTTCCTACTCCTGCCACCTGTACATTCTCCTTCACGTTGATACTCTGCAGCGCGTTCTGGATGTAAGTGTAGGCTACGTCCGTGGGCAGGTACTATGTGAAAGTTGCGTCAGTGCTATCGGGACTTTCTATGTCGGGTCTCCGCTGTGTGCTGATTCAAAAGCAGTTCCGTTCTCTGTCTGGGTTGTTATTGCTTGCTGTTCCCATAAGGCTTGTGACTTTTGCCGCTGTGCTTCTACTGGCCGCTTCCGTTGCCTATAATCGCGTTGATGGTGCCGAGGTTGAGTAGGTGCTTAGTTGGATTTGGAGGCGGCAGATCTCCTCCAGCAGTCCAGTTTTCTGCGTCTGCAGGCTGTGATGCTCAGATTTGAGCTCAGAAAGGTTTATTTTTACCGATCTAATTGTTTCATCTTGCTGTGTTATGGTCATTTAGAGGTTCGACGAAACACGCTATTTCCTCCGAGTTTGTGCTCCTTTTTTCGCCCCTTCCCGAATATTGAAAGCTAGCAGTTTTGTTAGTGCTTGTGAACATAGCACTTTAGTTAGACATAGACGACGATGATTGACAGAAATAGATCTAGCTCGAACCAACAAGAGACAAGCTCTCTTCCACATCATACCACTTCTCATCCTTATCTTCGTCCCCATCTTCTTGTATCTCAGTGAAAGCTTCATTAGTGCGGCATGACTCGACCACACTACTATCAACAGCATGGTTGGTCACAAAGAACGTATGCCCGATACCAAACGGACGACCCTGGCACCCGTAGCCAGCCGGGGTGTGCATAATTTCCTAACCTCTGCGACGAAGGGAAAGCCACTCTAGGATAAAGCTGATTGTTCTAGTCATTGTTGCGTCAGATCGCTTGTCCATACTGGAATTATCGATGTACTTCACCAGAAGCGCACATTCCTCGTACTCCATGTACAACCAACCCGCCAAGATACCAAGATCAATAGTAAGACTTTACGGAATGGTCTGTTCGCTTTGAAGTGCTGGCACAAAGTAGTATAATAGACCACTGAATCATAGCATCTTCTTTGTGACAGGTGCTGAATAGGCGAGGTGGACCTTGGGGGGGGGGGGGGGGGGGGGGG
>JAKUHH010000184.1:592627-772903 GCA_022701365.1 Mycocentrospora acerina
GGGGGGGGGGGGGGGTGCTTGATTGCGAAGCTGAGGAATCACAAAATCTGCTTCCTCAGCGATGATGAGTGCGTTGAAAGTGACGGGATGGTAATAAATCCATTCAACGGGACGCTAATAAAATGATAAGTGTGCTAAGAAGACGCGAAAGACGGGGAACTCATCAGAAAAATATCAATCAAGCCACCCTCACTCGTTTTGATCCTCTTCATGAACTCTAACGAAACGAATAAGCACGACTATGTCCGTACAATTTTGAATCTTTCACCTACATATTTGCGCGATACAGCATCAAATACATGTTCATATCCCACGTGGAAGGATTGGGACTTACTGAAGCTTGCGGACAATAGGCATAAGTATTTGACTAAGCGGATCGCTCCAGGGCGCAGGGACGGCAGCCCCCCGGAAGCCGCGACTTACAAAACTTCATGCCCATTCAGGCTCAGCCCGCTGTGGACATGCAGCAATAGTTATGTAAGCAATAGTTGTTTTTTGTGCTAGGGGAAACCTTTGAATCTCAAAAATCTATGAGTTGGTCAGCCGATGATCATTGAAGTGCTGCTCACGAACAGGCGTACCGATGCTGCGGAAATAGTATGAGCATTCTGGCCAGCAAGATCGTGTAAGGTTGAGAAAAAAGGATCTTAAATAAATCCAGCTCACATCTAGGCTAAAATTTATTGCTATTGTGTGATTAGCTATGTACCGGAGCAAGGATTTATGTTTGTCTAAAATCTTGCTCTTGACTGGCTTCCCACATCATGTGATATTAGACAGCACAGTCGAACTACGGAAGAGACTTTCTCGGACCAGTTTAATATAGTGTGCTCCAAGAAAATTTCACTACGTGTTTCTCAAATAGATTCGCGATGGGATGATGAATATCCAGACCAAGGCACAAGACATTTGGGCTAGACCAGTCTGGGCAAGGTCTGATGACTTCCCCGCTTTGATAAGAGTTGTCTGATAGTTATGCCTGTTGTCGGCATCCGGTTTACTTGTTTTTTTTTGTCGCTGACGTGCCCTACTTGGTAGCAGCCTAGCCGAATAGTTAAAATTTTCTCCTGGCCTGCTTTCCAGGGAATTTTAAGATCTGATGCGCAAGCCGCGTAGTTGTGCGGGTCAAGATAGCCTCGCTCTGAGTTCCTGATTCACAAACTTCTGATGCACCCAATCTTGTGCAAGTATTTGCTCGCGAGGTAGTCAACGCAGCACATCTATATCAATCCCCTTCTAACTCTCGATGTTTCCCGCTAGCCAGAAGAATGGCTTTTCTCGCGCACGTACCGACCTTCCTGAAGCTTCTTGCCTGAAAGTTCGGCCAGAATAAGCCATCGCAACGTGCCCGATGCTTGATATATCTTAGGCAAATAATCAGTGCTGCTACAGGTGGAGAGATCTATCGATTGCGACATGGTGCAGGGTCCAAATTTCTAGGCAGGCGTTGAGAAAGCTAAACATGACCACATGGCTGCTAAACAGGTTGATTCACAGACTCTCAAAATTTTGAAGTAAATGCTCCTTCACGTCGAATTAAATGGCAAATGTAGAGGGCGATTTCGAGAGGTGTTACCAAAGGCACACCTTGTAAAACAAATATTGTAAAATACCACAGCTCATGATTTGGCTATCTAATGTACCCGTTGTAAAAGCGCCTGCTCCATCCCGTGACTCCCGTACACATTCTTCTCTTTCACTTGCACCAATTTTCCGCCATATATTCCCTTTTGAAGAGCCTGGTCCGCCTTTGCCAGCCTCTCTCTAACCCTACTTCTATAACCGGCATACTGCTCCTCAGGCACACTTGCGAACAGATAGCGCGGATGCACGCCAATGACCTGTGCGCCTTTCTGTCCGAATCCAAAAGACGTCACACTAAATGCCTTGATGGGGACATTCACCTCGTACGTCTTCGACGGGAAGAAAAGCAGGTCTCGATCCCTCAGTTCCGCATCAATGTTGTCCGCATTGCGGTTTCCAGGAACGATGCCTTCGTTCATCGTTTGGATACAGCCATTTAGCGCAAATCCGCCAGCGGCAGCCAGCCCGTGTCCCAAGAGGCTCTTCTGCACCACGCAAGGCAGAACATTTCCCTTAGCTCTGCCAAGGGTTTGAAGTTGCTGCTGAATTACAGACGTCTCGTTAACGTCGTTCTTCTTGGTGCTTGTCCCGTGTAGGCTGGCAACGTTGATGTCGTCGACTGTGAGTCCCCATACTGCCAAGGCGCCTCGGAGTGGCGAGATGGAAGCGTCATTGCGCCAGAAGTCATTGCCTAGAGCGAACTGTGCATCTTTAATTGCGCGATCAGCTGTCTGTGTTGCCCGAGTCCGCCATTCGCACAAGAGATCTGGATCCTGTGGTGATGCGGAAGCCTGATCCTCGATCCATGCGAGCTCCATTTCAGCTGTCTCATTGATCTGATGGATGCGGTGTTCCAGCTGGCGTCTTCTATAGGCCATATTCAACAATGGAGACGGAAAGCTAGTTGGCTTTTCGGCAGCGATGCTGAGCAGGCCCTTGCCAGGCGCAGGAACTGAGCGACCTATCTGATCTGAAGCTGTATGCGTGAGAGCAATGACAGACCTGATAGGTAGTC
Source organism: Mycocentrospora acerina (assembly GCA_022701365.1). Taxonomy (NCBI): domain Eukaryota; kingdom Fungi; phylum Ascomycota; class Dothideomycetes; order Pleosporales; genus Mycocentrospora; species Mycocentrospora acerina. Next base: position 595,227 of record JAKUHH010000184.1, read on the forward strand.
CCATCTTGAGCGCCAGGCTTGCAGTGGTCAGAATTTGCACGCCACAGCCCTCACCTTGTACAAAACCTGCTCGTGTGCTGGTCATTGGGCGGGAAGCCTCCTTTGGCGTCCTACCAGTGGCCGCATCCTCATCGACATTGATGGTCGCCTGCATATTGGCAAACTCCTGTGCAGTGCGACGTTCTAGTGTGTCCGCGCCGCCCACAAGTACAGCCTTTGCTTTACCGCTGCGAATCAGATCAGCTCCTGTATCGACGGATTCCAGTGCTGTCGCGCATGCGCCGACTGGAGTGCGTATGGGCCCCGACGAGCCGAACAGAAGCATGTTAAGCCACGCAGCCGTGGTGTTGACAAACGTTTCCGCCAGAATGTCCTTCTGCACATTCTTGTCCACATATCGTTGCCGGTACATAGCATGCAATGACCTTTGGCCACCAGCTCCTGATCCAACGGCATTTCCAACGTCTGCGACATTGATGTGGTCATACAGTTCATACGGATCCTCAAGACCGGCAGACAGGAGAGCTTCGGATGTTGCCACGATTGCAAATAATGTCACTGGGTCCACTTGAGCGATAATATCTTCCGGGATGCCAAACGTTTTGGGATCCCATCCAGTAGGCATTTGAGAACCGACGGCATGATGGTGTTGCAAGGCTTTGGGGATGTACAGTCGCGCACCAGCACAGAACTGCACAAAAGCTTGGCCATTGGATCCTTCTTCAACAAGGACAAGGTCCTTATGCTCTCGTTTCAGATCTGCGGCTGTCTCCAATGATACCTCAAATGGCTCCAGGTCTTCCGTTATGGCCACTTCGTGCAGTGCTTCCTCTTCATTGGGGGCTGCAAAGTCGTGGGCGTGGCGTTCAATCAACCTGATGCCTGTATGTTCGGTAATGTATGCTTCGTATTTGGTTTTGATTTCAGCGTCGGTGATGGGTTCATTCGTCTTCTTGTCAACCCATCCGCAATAAGTTTGGCCTTTTTTCATGCCATTGAAGTACGTCACCAAGCCCATGATCCACGCAAGCTCGAGACACCCTTCTATCGAAAATGTCCCTTTGCATTCAGCTTCCCATCGCGTTCGTGCACTACCGCATGGTCCTGAAAACGGATGGTTAGTATCACTTTCTGGTAACAGTATACGTAACACAACTTACCCGCTTCTCCGATCCCCACAATGACGGGTACGCGATCGAGATCTACCATACCCTGGAATTGCTGTAGGTTTTGGACAGCATCAATTTCTGGAAGTCGCACTCCGCCAACTTGTATCCTTGCCTTTCTTGCAGCAACTGATGGAATTTGATCAGGTCCGGCGCCGTCCATGTCATGAATTTGTTCCTTGAACAGCGCCTTTTGGATCTCGCTTTTCGTACGTATTTCTTGTTGTATATTGTCCAAGATCGGCTTCAGGTTGCTCCAAGGAGAAAGACCGCCACTCAGGTCGACTTTCAAGGGCTCCAAGTCTGCGAATGAAGCAATGTCAGAGTCCATGAGACCCACTATGTGCCATGCCATCTCTTTTGCTGCAAAGGTACGTACACCTAAGTCCTCTTCCAGCCCAGTGGCGAGAACATCGTTGGTACTCATCAAGCCTGTCCCTCGCGTCCAGCCAATTATCACACCGCAGATGCAGATGTATTCTCGCCAGTCTTCGGACCACCATTTATTCATCAGAGTTTCCAGACCGACCTTTGACTCAGCGTAGAGTCCATCTCCACCAAAAGTACCATGGTTCGGTGACAAAGGCAGCATAACGTATGTTGGCCGTGTGTCCAAACGACGTCGTTCCTTGTTCTCCTTCACGGCTCCAAGCAGCCGAAGGAGGTTGGTGAGCATCACGCGATGTGCGACTTCAGACTTACCATCGATGCCGTCGATTGTTCTACCCGCCTCTCCAACGGCGGCAAATGGCACAATGAAATCTAAAGTCAGACCAAGCCCTCCTCCTGCCGAGTCAGTATAGATGTAATCAACTAGACCCTGCACGTCTTGCTTGCTGGCGCCATTGAATGGCACAACTGTAAGACTGGAAAATTGAGCACCGTGTTGCTCGTAAAGATCTTGGTTCCAGTCGACTTTATCTTTCGAAAAACTACTAGTAGTCACAATGACCCTCGCGCCTGCAGCCAGCATCATAGTAACGATTTCGGAACCGATGGAGTGCTTGCCGGCCCCAGTGATCAGGATAACCTTGTTTGCGAAAGTCACACCCTCTGATGCCGCTTTTTTAAACCAGTTAAGGTAGGACCCTGTCATCTCATCGTTTCTGTACCAACCACGATGACTCTTAGTCTGTATCTCTGGCGTCCAGGTCATATGATTTTGGTGAGGACTTGGCGTGCGAGGCGTAGAGCCAGTGGTGGATGGATCTGACATGTTGGCTTCTGAGTCGGGTGGAGTCGAGATATTCAAATCGAATGGGTTTCTTTCTCGGAGCCTCTCCTCGAATTTCGAGATCATTGTTGAAGGCAGCGGCGGTGGCGAGCGGATTGGTCGCAAGACTTCTCGAACGCTTGTTATACCTTGCTCATTAATGGCAAGCACCGGCATCATTGATGGGACAGAGTGCTTAAACCGAGGTGCTGTCTTGTTCGAAATCGTTAACTCGCAGGCATCTCTTATGGCAAGCAGTTGTCGGAACGATTCTTGCTCTACAGGTGTGGTGTTCTTCTTCATGCTCGCTCGCAGCTGGAACTGCACAATATCCAGCAGTTGCGGTGTGGCACGAATACTAAATCGTGTGCATACGTCTTGAAAAATATCCTGGATTTCTCTCGAACCCGGCCGAAGTCGTAGAAGGAGGTCTTGTACAACCCAGTTCCAGTAGGAATCGTACGTACGGGCCTTTTTGGTGTCAAATGCTGGGACAATACCCTGTTCATACAAATCGTCATGTTCAGCAGTCCATGCATCAACCTTGCTTTGCAAATCTCGGGTGAACTCTTTTGCCTGAGCCCTCTCCTTGATAAGATCATTCGTATCGTTTCCAGACCGCTTTGCAAAGAGTTTGTACAATGCCTCATTCTCTGCGCGCCGCTCTTCATGGAAAGACTGCATGAATTCCGCAGGGATAGCAACAGCGCCAGAAGCGCTTTGCGACTGGGCCGAGGATTGAAGCTGTGCAGGGTCAAATCCGATATCTCTCATTACTTGGTTAGCAATTGATTCCAGAAATGATCCAGCTTCCTTATCATCAGACAATCGATTAGCAGGTGGGAACGACACTGTCGTAATCAATGCTCGATCCTGCAATCCTGACTGGAATTTCCACGTGCTCTCTAAATGCTTTCGAATTCGAGCAACACTAAATCCTGCTGGCATCTTTGTAGACGACATTTTCCCTACTAAGGCATTTAAACAAGGTCCAAGAGTTGAGCCCTTTCCGGATTCTGTCAAAGCTGTGGCCAGCGCGGAAAGCTCCATGTCTTCTGGCTGATCAGGAAGCGAACCAAACTCCTTGGTGAGGTCGCCGATAATCTCGTTTTGCACCGTAGAGCGACCTGAAATATACTTAGTATGTAACAGAAATAAAAAAAGTGCCAACGAAATAGCATACCTCCACATAGTGTTTTTATTGACTTTGACTTCGATATTTCAGAGGCAGCTTTCCTCAATGCCAAGGCCACGAGGCAAATGACGGTGTCAATCGATGTGGGTGGTACATCTGGTATTGATACATCTGTTGTGGATGCCATATTTACTGCAGCTACTACAGTCGGCTCAGAAACTGCTACAGCCTTAGGTTCCGCTGGAGGCACAGCTTCGGGCTGTGGCTCTGAACCAACTGGGGTAGCGTAGTAGATTTCATCTTGATCTTTCCTGTAACTGAGTAATTTCCTATCAATCCCGCGAGCTATATCTTGCGTTTTATAGGAATTTGATGCCAAAGTCGTCTTGGCCATATTAATGAGAGTTTCTGCTGGCCCGACTTCGATGAGTCTTTCTGTTTTGAAATCTTGAAAGATCGAATTTTGCGTTTTGATCCTGGAAGTGTCAGCAGCCGCCTCCATGTACGTAGTTAGACTACTTACCATTGTACTGGGAAGCAAAACTGATGTCTTTGCAAGATGTTAGCGGTCTCTTCCTCACGAGCAGTCTCCTACGACGCTCACTTACGCCAAAAGTTCCACGGCGAGCAGCCGCGTCAGCTCCGCCTCTGTTGGGGTATATTGATTCACCATGGTGTTTTAATTTGAATATTTAATTGCTCGTGTATATTTCATCGAATCTTGAAGTTCCAACTTGATTGACCAAATCGAGGCCAATTTCCTGGTAAATTTTCATGCAAGATGTTGGCTAACGTCGCAGTGGCGTTCCAAAGGCCCGGAAACGCTTCGATCTACTATGCGAACTATCAAAACGTGTGCAATTAGTTGCTGTAGTAAGTATAGTAAGCAAATCGTCACTGTGTAATATTTTTGTCGCATTGAGCATACAAAAGTCAGCAAGTGTCAAGCTTATGCTTGTAGCCAGCAGGCTTACTGTACCAACAATCGTGTAGTAGCATAGTAAATCGACGGCCTAAATTCAGTAAGGCAAGTTTCAAGAGTATATGGAATGAACAGAACCACTGTCAAATGCTTACGATAACCTAATACTCTCCGTTGACTGCTCGAGTTTTAGCTTTGTTCAATACAATACAATTCAGCAACCCGAGCGCCAGTCTCTCACAATGGGTTCCATCACAGTAAACCCATGGTTGATTGGCTTAATAGCTATTCTTTTGATAATAGTGAGTTCAGATAATATCTAGACTACAATATCAGTGTTCTTGACGCATGTGACCTTATAGGCAATCACCACCAAAGTCGTCTACCTTGCTTTCATCCATCCCCTATCCAAGTATCCGGGTCCTTTCCTGGCAAAGTTCACAGATTTTTATGCTGCCTACCATGGCTGGAAGGGTGATATTCATCTTGATATGTACCACTGCCATCAAAAATTTGGCAAACACGTCCGCTACGGTCCCAACAAACTCCTGATAAACACCGCTCAAGCCCTCCACGATATCCACGGAACGACATCATCCGCTAATCCAAGATTTCAAAAGGCTAGGGCATATATTCCCTTGATCCACCGCTCTCCAAATACGCTGACAATATTGGGTGGGAAGGATCATGGTCGGAGAAGACGTCTCATGGCCCAAGGTGTCTCAGAGAAGGCACAAAAAGGCTACGAAGACCGTGTCCTTACTCATATCCAAAAGCTCTGCAATGCAATGTACACCCCTGTAGAAGGGCTGCAAAAAGACATGTCGCAGTGGTGCTACTACCTTTCCTTTGACATTATGTCCGATATTGTTTTCAGTGCGCGCTACAGTCTGCTCGAGAATGAAAGATTCCGTTACGTCACAAGGGCTATAGATGTAAGCAACCGGCGCATGTCGACCTTTATCCAATTTCCAGCATTGGCTGGATGGAAGACAATGGACAAGTACCTCTTCAAAGACTCCCTAATTGCCCGAAACAGGTTCATCAAGTTTGTAATGCAAGTTGTGAAAGAGCGACTTCATCGTAAAGAAGAGGGTACGGATATTTTCGCCCACTTGGCGACAGCCAAGGACCCTGAGACGGGAGAAGGATTCTCTCCAAACGAGATTCATGCTGAGAGTACGACACTCATCGTGGCCGGCAGTGACACTTCCTCTACAGCTCTCGCAGGGCTGTTTTTTTACCTGGCTACCAATAAGACCGCATATCAAAATGCCGTCTCAGAAGTTCGGTCTGCATTCTCCTCCAAGGATGAGATTACAATGGGCCCAAAGTTGGCGGCTTGTACATATCTGCGGGCTTGCATTGACGAATCGCTTCGCATGTCGCCTCCCGTCGGTGGTGCTCTATGGCGGGAGACATTGTGTCCTGTTACTGTCGATTCAGAGGCTCTTCCTGCTGGGTGTGATGTTGGCGTAGGCATTTACAGTATTCATCATAGTGAGGATTACTTTAGGGATGCGTACACCTACCGCCCGGAAAGATGGCTAGCTGAGGAGGGATGCGAGGAGGCGAGAAGGGCTTTCAATCCGTTCTCGATTGGTATGAGGGGATGTCTGGGTAAAGGACTAGCCATGAAGGAAATGATGCTGACTATGGCTATGGTCCTATTCATCGGCGACTTCAAGGTCGCTGGTGGTGAAATTGGGCGCACCGGAAGGGGAAATATTGGTGATGGCGTCGGAAGAGAGAAACAGGAGGAATACCAGCTTTGGGATTTTGTTACCGCGCAAAAGAAAGGCCCAGTTCTGGTATTTGAGGAAAGATAGAGGGCATGGAAGGGTAGAATAAAAACAAAAGCCTGTTTTTCGTATTTATACGAGGAGAAAACGAAAAGTCAAATTAAAGTAGGTTCTGTAAGAGCGCTTACCTTTATGTAATGCTTATGGGTCAAAGCTTACTAATTTACCCAATCGAGCTGAAGTTTTCCACCTTGTCTATTTTTGATATGCTGAAATGTCCATTGGAAAATCCATCAAGGGCTTGAATCTAATCGAGTGTTGAATAAGATTAGAAATAGCTTTTGTCCATGATTTGACACATGAGCCTCATCTAACTTGAGTCTTGACTTTTTCCCACACGTTTCCTAACAGTAAATAACAGCACTATTATTCTAGTTTTGTGTGAGTGCCTGCTTTATATTACAGCTTAATTCAGACATGTAGAGAGAGAAATGTTGGTTGGACAGATTCGTATGGAACCTCAGACGCATGAAACTACCTCAGCGATAATTGGGTAGAAAGCTTGTTTATTAAAAAAATATTCAATCTTGACAATTGTTAATCTGTAAATTTGAAACTCCAGGGGCAAAATTTTGTTTGTGCTCTGAATCTATTCCGTTTGTTAGGTCAAGGAAATTATGCGAGTAATGTTATTTTTGGCAATAGCACAATCAAGTAGGAACTGAATTATTTGTTCAGCATCAACCACGAATAATTGTCGTTTTATTTGAATTTGAAATATTTAGAAGGCTCCACACAGTTAACTTCGTGAACATTGAAATTATGAAGTTTGAAAATTAACAAATGTTCAAAATGAAGCTTACTACATTGAAAGCCTCATTGCGAACAGCTTACTACACAGAATACAATATCTTATTAATCCTTTGGTAAGAAGTTTATAAATCCTTTTCAATTATTTAGTTAAATATTTTGTGACATGATGAAGTACCAAGTAATTTGTGACATTGAGCTACGAATGTGAGACTTCATTAACATTAATAAATGTTTGCTAATGTAAGTTTTCAAATTTATCTGGAACTCTAAGTGATATCATGTTACTCAATAAGACCCTTGATGCATTCCTTTATTTGGCATCAGAAAAGTATTCGCAATTTTTGTGATCTGAACGATGGCAAATTGACTGATTCAAAAGATCTATTTTCAAAAATCAACAAGGAATTATCTAATCAACGCGTAATGGGATATTTTAACATTTGTGTTGAAAAGCTTTGTGAATCGATTACGTGCATCAACATGTTGGCACTTAGTATTTGTAAACTCCTCCAGTTTTTTTCGTCTGATAATATGGCAAGTTTATTTTTATTTTTCTTCTTGTATTTCAAAGTAACACAGAAAATTGACCGTAACGCCAACATAACTCAATTTAGTGACATGAGAACCAAAATACGGTAACAACACTGATCAGTCTACAAAACTGCCTGTTCGCCTCTTATACTAGTACCCTCTCCCATTCCAATGATTTGATAGAAGTCTACTATTCAGAAGGCTCAGTAATGTCGTAGCACCAGCCATCGACATCTTCCGCGCGTCCGCGTTGGATATCCGCAATCTTCGCTGCGAGGCCACGCAGCCTACTTTCACCAGCATTGAATTCGAACAATTCGCTCGTAGAATGCCGTGTAATACTCTCGACAGGGACGGCTGCTGCTGCTGTGCCCACAGCTACCACCTCATCTAATTCTGCGACAGTTGAAAAGGGGACGGGTTTTCTTTCCACTTCCCAACCGGCAGCTAGAGCCAATCTCACCATACTATTGCATGTAGTGCTTTCAATCGCATTCTCGGTGTCCGGGACGACCATAACGTCCTGCCCGTCCTGCCTGATCTTATGCCCTATGAAACCACTCGTTGAAAACTCCTCCACGTATGTCTGTGTTGCACTATCCAAATGAAGGGTGAGACCGTATCCTTGAGCCTTCGCTTTTGCAGCATGTCTCCATACTGGGGCATAATTTCCTCCGACCTTGTAAGCGCCCACGCCTCTTGGCGCAGCGCGATCAAAATCTTCTAGCACCACGGCTTTGGTTGCTGCAGCACCGTGGTATGGGGTGATGGGAAAGACATAGATTGCGAATATGGTTTCCTCTGGAGGACCAAGTGCCAAGTTGGAAGATGAGCCAAAGAGGACAGGCCGAATGTAAAGAAAAGAATCGGTATTTGCCGGAGGAACGTACTCTGCGTTGGCAACGATGACCTTTCTAAGACACTCGAGAAAGAGCTCCTTTGATGGAGCAGGCAGGCAGACGGATTCAGCCGAGCGGGCCATTCGAGCTGCGTGAAAATCTGGTCGGAAGACGGTGATCTTCTCACCTTGCTGTTGCTGGGAGCGGAACGCTTTCAGGCCTTCATAGCATTGTTGGCCATAATTAAGGCCGGGAGAGAGGCCACTGATGGCTATCTTCTCGTCTGCCACGAGTGTTGGGGCAGACCATGTGTTTGTGGAGAGCGAGTGGCGGACTTCGATATGGCCATTTAGTGATGGATTAGAGTTGAGAGCCAAGGATAAGTTTGCCCAATCTGGAGTGTGTCAGTGATGAAGATCAGACACAACGTGAGACAACTGACCGATTTCCTTCTTAGGTGGTTTGGGGAAGATCTTTGATGGTGACATTTTTGCAGGTGCTGGCCAAATTGCAATGGCCTCCATAGGGCTGCATATGGCTCTCCTTTGTCTTCTGCCGCATACTGTGTCGCTTACTATGCTACGTGGCGTAGTGGGACGAAGTGTTGCTTACTGCTTTACTGCGCCGCACAGCGTAGTAAGCTGGCTCCAGTAAGCTTGACACCTGTACGACTCCAACACCATTACACAGGATGACCAGCGGAGTAATGCCGTGCATAGTGGGTGTCAAAATGGACAGTTGTATGACGGTGTGCCGTGATGGCACTCGCATGCTGATGAGACGCTGCATCGTTCCGCTTTCACAGAATCTAACAGCACGACAAACAGGACAACAAGATGACAAACAGCTTTGCACCGAGCGTTATCACGCTGACAGTATCGAACATCCAAGCAGATATTCCCATCCCACAATCATTATCGGCACGTGCTGAACAGGCAAAGGACAGATTCCTTCGTGATCTTGACAATACCAAAGAGATCCCGGGCACGGCGGTTGAGCTTTGTTGTCTCTTCTTGACACACAGTTCGAAAATCGACGCAGATAAGACACAAAATTCGGTTGCCGGATACATCTGGCAATATGTCCAGAATGACCTTCTATCCGGAATTGACATACATGAATATGCTCTCGAGCAGGCGGAAGATGCAGCACAACGCCAAAAGTTGATCAGGATACATTACAAAGCAAAGCTTCAGGTTATGAGCGAGCAATGGCAATCCTCATCTGCCTTGCTTCAGGCACAACGAGATGGCCATGCCAGGATATACGGTGTCTTCGGCGGGCAAGGCAACACAAGACACTATCTGGAAGAGTTGCGAGAAATTTCTCTAACCTATCAGTCACTCGTTGAAGATATCTTAGAGCCTGTTGGCAGCTTACTAAGGCAGTTGGCTAAGGATGATCGCATCTCTGAGCAATATCCACAAGGACTGGATGTCGCTGAATGGATCCGGTCAGTGGACTCGCAGCCGTCAAACGAATATCTCGTCTCGGCCCCTGTCAGCTTCCCGCTCATAGGGCTTCTTCAGCTGATGAGATTCAAATCGATCTGTATGTCTCTTGGAATAACCCCCGAGGATTTTCCAAGTCGGTTTGAAGGGCTGGCAGGGCATTCACAAGGAGTCATTGTGGCCACTGCAATCTCCACCATAAGGAGCTGGGACGAATATCTCAATGCTGCTGTGAAAGCAGTGACGATTCTATTCTGGATCGGCGCCCGTTCTTCGCAAGAATTTGGGAAGATTAACTCACAACAGGATCAGATTGTAAGCAGCATCCAGGGGACACCATCGCCCATGTTATCTGTATCAAACGTCACTCGGAAAGAATTGGAGGCTGCAATTCTCAGACTCAACGATGGCCTCCCCATTCGATGTCACGCATATCTCGCGCTGGTCAATACGACCCAAGACTTTGTTGTCAGCGGTCCAGAGCGTACCTTGGATGCTTTGAGTGGGGTATTTGTGGCACAGAAGAAGAAAGACTCAGTATCCATGCGATTCTTGCCGATTTTCATACCCTGTCATTCCCCGTTACTTGATAGTGCTGCACATCTGATAGAATCCGACCTTCGAGACGTAAAATTTCTGGCGGGATCTCTCCGGCAGACTGTCAACTCGACGTCGTCAGGAAATTCAATCGGAAGCAGCCTCGCCTCACAGGACGACCTGGTGCCTACCCTCATCCGATCAATCACTTCTGACCTTGTGGAGTGGCCCGATATTGTGTTTGCTGGCGCTACACACATCATCGACTTTGGTCCGGGTTCCACGAGTGGTATTGGAACGCTCACACACGGCAACTTGGTTGGCGAAGGGGTAAGAGTGATTACAGCTGGCAGGTTGACGAAATCAGTAGACTCCGAGATTGGTTCACTCGTCGATATTTTCTCAAGCAGCACACTCCGGTGGGGAGCAGATTGGAAACAGGAGTTGTCTCCGTCTATCGTCAAGACACCTTCAGGCGCAGTAATCGGGACGAAGCTTAGCCAACTCCTCAAGGTTCCCCCAATTTTCGTTGCTGGAATGACGCCTACCACCACACACCCGGATTTTGTCGCAGCCATTAGTAAGTTGCGTGCCTCTCCCATCTAAGATTTTATGCTGACATAATCTTCAGTGCATGCCGGTTACCATGTTGAGTTCGCAGCAGGAGGCTATCACAACGCCGAGTCTCTTCGCTCTGCACTCTTCCAGCTCCGAGATCTGATGCCAGTAGGTCGGACAATCACCATGAACGTCATATACGCTAGTCCGAAAGCAATCTCCTGGCAGATTCCCTTTGTTAAGCAACTTCGAGCAGAAGGGTTTCCATTGACAGGCTTGACTATAGGCGGGGGTGTTCCATCGTTGGAGGTTGCGACAGAGTATATCACTTCCCTGGACCTCGAACACATCTCATTCAAGCCGAGCTCCGCTGAATCAATCAAAAGAGTGGTGGAGATTGCGAAGAAGAACGCCCCATTCCCGGTGATCCTGCAGTGGACGGGTGGTCGAGGCGGCGGGCACCATTCAGCAGAAGACTTCCATTCCCCGATTCTCGAAACGTATGCGGCAATCAGGGAATGTGCCAATATACACCTTGTGGCTGGGTCTGGGTTTGGAAGTGCAGAGGATGTTATTCCATACTTCACTGGAGCATGGAGTCTGCAGTACGGTAAGAAGTCTGTCATGCCATTTGATGGCGTCCTGTTTGGTAGTCGAGTGATGATCTCGGCTGAGGCGCATACATCCCGTGGTGTCAAAGAAGCTATTGTTGCCGCTGAAGGAGTCGATGATAAGCAATGGTCTGGCACTTACCGAGCCGCAACTGGTGGAATAATATCGGTTGTGTCAGAAATGGGTGAGCCCATCCATGTCATCGCAACACGGGGTGCGCAACTCTGGGCGGAGCTGGACAAAACCATTTTTGCACTCGAAAAGAAGAAAAGGCCTGCTGTCCTCGGCGCAAAGAAACAGTACATCATCTCACGTCTCAACAAGGACTTCCAACGACCGTGGTTTGGAAAGAAGGCAGATGGAACTTCCTGCGAGATCTTGGATATGACATATCTGGAGGTAATTAAACGACTGACCAATCTCATGTTCGTGGGAAAATGGATTGATCCCAGCTACAAGAAGTTTGTTCAGCAATTTGCCCAGAGAGTGGAAGATCGATTGGCGAACGCGGATGTAGAAGCTCTCCAACTCCACAAGGACGATAATTTGCTCAACCTTGAGCGCATCAAATTGCTAATTCCAGAATCATCCACAGCTTTGGTCTGCCCAGAGGATGCGCACTACTTCTTGCAACTTTGTAGGTCTCCAGGGCTCAAACCAGTGCCGTTTATTCCAGCGCTGGACGATCATTTCGAAATGTGGTTCAAGAAGGATTCTCTGTGGCAATCCGAAGCATTGGAGACTGTTGTCGACCAGGATGCGGGTAGAACATTCATTCTACACGGACCGGTTGCAGCACGCCACACGATCACTATGGATGAACCCGTGGGAGATATTCTGAATAGCATCAAAATAGGTGTTTTGGAACATTTGCTGGAACTGGAGCCGACAGTGTCGCTCTCTACTGAGAAGAAAATGCAAAAACTCCCGTCTTTGCATTTTCTTACAGACCCGACTCTTGTAAAGGCGTTGAAGGATCCAGAACTTTCATGGGCGGTTACTTTACTGGGTAGCCCTTCGATTGCTCAATATGGACGCCTAGTACGAAATCCTGTACGGATACTGGTGAACAATTTGGTGTTCAAGAGTATCGACGTTCGTTCCAATAGGATATCGTTCCTCGCCGGCGATGCAGACCCAACGGTCCATCTGTCATTTGATGGAGATCGAGAAATCAACGTGACCATCGCTACGAGCGTTACCTTCTCCAGAGTTCCAATTTCAATGGTCCTTAAATATGCTTACAATCCAGCAGCGAGCCACGCTCCGATTGAACAGATGATGGATGATCACAACGAGCGACTTTGCGGTTTCTACCGCCAGCTGTGGTGTCCCAACTCTAAGACTACACAACCTCTCAGTGAATTCACAGTTACAGAAGGCGACTTTTCCATCGAAGATCCCGGAGTTGCAGACTTTAGCAAAGCGATCGGATACCATCAGGACGACAGCATACCACTTGACTATGCCATTGTTATTTCTTGGAAAGCCATCTCACAGCTTCTAGTTCAACATCCTATGGATCTGCTGAGCCTCGTCCATCTTTCCAACCAATATGAAAGTCATGGACAAGTAGAAATAGGGGATAGGATCCACTCCAAGGCAAAAGTAAGCGCCATCATCATTCGAGATGCTGGAACCGAGCTTGAGGTTGTCTGTAATCTTTTCCGGGAAGGCATGCCTTTGGTCGACATTCGCTCTCGTTTCTTGGTTCGAGGAAATGTCGCCCGAGGCCTCGAACCATTCCATCACGAAGTCCACGGGCCATATAACGTAAAACTGTCCTCAACTACTGACATCGCCGTCTTAGCAAGTAAAGAATGGTTTATTCTGGCTGGTGGAAATAAACTTGACGATCTCGATTTGACTGACGTCACCTTAAGGTTTGAGCCTGAAGTTTTGATTAATGACAACGGCCAGGAAACGACAGGAAGGGTTTCGATTGTCGCCGATACGGGAGAACTCTCCTTGATTGGAACAATCAGCCACTTCAGCGAACATAAACGAGGCAACATTGTCATCTCCTATCTGTCACGACACGGCAAGGACCTTTCTTGCTTCACACAGCAGCAAGAAAGTACCGTCCACACTTCAACCTTCCATAGCCCGAAAAGTAATGAAGCATATTCCCGTGCGTCAGGTGACTTTAACCCCATACACACATCCGAAGCATTCGCACAGCTCGCAGGCCTACCTGGCACGATTACCCACGGGATGTACTATTCTGCCATTGTGCGGCAAAAGTTCGAACACCACATCTGCAAGGGCAATGCTGCCCGCCTTCAGTCTTTCAAAGTTGACTTCACAGGCATGGTCCTCCCCAATGACGCTCTCCAGCTCACCATCCGGCAAGTAGGCATGAGAACCGGCATCGAGCAGTTCCAATTCGAAGTCCAATGCGAAAGAACGGGTGAGAAGGTTCTCAAAGGTACGGCATCTATTGCCCCGGCAGCGACGACTTTCTGCTTTACTGGACAAGGCTCTGCAGCCAAAGGTATGGGGATGGATCTGTACGCTTCCTCAGCTCCTGCTCGCTCTGTGTGGGACCGAGCAGAGACGTATTTCCTCTCCCAATTCGGCCTGAGCATTCTCGATATTGTTCGAAACAATCCAAAAGAGGCAGTCGTTTATTTTGGTGGTGTGCGAGGCCGGCAGCTCCGACGGAATTATCAGGCCATGCATTTCGAGATGCCGTCGACGAAATTGGGGGGAAAGCGAGAGTTTGTGCCCATGTTCCCGGCCATACACGCGCTGTCGACGTCATTTACGCATCGATCGCCAACTGGGTTGCTTCTGGCTACGCAGTTTGCTCAGCCGTCATTGGCGTTGATGGAGATGGCTGCGTTTGCGGACATGAAGGCGGCTGGAGTGGTTGTCCCCGGCCATCATTTTGCTGGCCATTCTTTAGGGGAATACATCGCTTTGGCTTGCAGCACCAACTTCATGCCTTTTGAAAGCATGCTATACCTGTTCTTCTGTCGTGGTATGACGATGCAGAGTGCCGTGGAGCGAGACGCTGCTGGGAGAAGTGACTATTCCATGGTCGCTGTGGATCCGAGCCGAGTAGGCAAGGGTAAGTAATCCCACCGCCGATCAATGACTGTACTGTGCTAACAATTCTTCATTTAGTATTTGTCCAGAACGAATCAGCTTTGCCAAATTTGGTGATGATGCTGCGAGAGAAGACTGGCCTCTTCATAGAAATTGTCAACCTCAATGTCCGTGGCAAACAGTACGTTTGCGCAGGAGACCTTCGCGCCCTCGACCTCCTGCAGCGAATCTGTGACGATCTTAAGACGAACGACTATCGCAATCCCGAAGAACAATTTGCGGATCTTGTGATCCGCCATGCCGGTAACAATGACGACATTCCAGCCGCCGAAGTCCAACTGTCCCGTGGATTGGCGACCATTCCTCTCACAGGAATCGATGTTCCATTCCACAGTTCCTACCTGAGGCCTCGAATGGAAGCATTCCGAAGCTTGTTGGAAGACTGCTTGGATGGCAACAGTCTGACGCCAGAGAACCTGATCGGAAGATATATTCCAAATGTCACCGGGACACCATTTAAGATTGATCGTGCGTACTTTGACGAAGTGCTGAATATTACAAAGTCGGAAAGGATTCAAGAGGTGGTACGCGATTGGGAGTCGTGGGCGCTGAAAGTCGACAGAGAGAGGTCTTTGATGGCTGTTGGTGCTTGAAGTGTGTAGATTTGAGGCGAAAACTGCTCTTTTTCTTTTCAAAGGCGTACGGTTGATTGGTTGGTCTCGCGTGTAGCTGAGCCCCTCGGGATACGTGAGGTTGACTTGGTTTAGAGTTAGCTAGCGTAGTAAACGAATGGGATGACTTAAAATATCAATATTCTTATTAAACTGTCCAAATAAGCAAATGAATTACCTTTCCAAGATTCCTGAATTTCCATGCACTATCTCTGACGCCATTCTCTCTATCATTGCACGACCATCACATATCTAATTCGAGAGTACCCCGCGTCACACGAGCTGTTGATAAACGGGATCGCAAAGCTCCGATGGAAAGTTCCGACTAAGGAGTATGGTTACATTTTACGCGAGTATTCGCAATAATAGTCTTGCTGGCAGTAGGGCTGAGAAGGGACAGTAACCCAAGACATTAAACGTGGCCTTTGCAAATGTAGTAATGACTAAAATTAGTTATGCATCAGTCATACATTTATTCAAGGCACAATATGCGGCTGAGATGACTGGACTGGCAGACAAGGGCATGGTTACGCCGACCGAGAGGAAGCAGACGAGAAGAGGCGGTCTTGTGCCACGGCCATGTTACCATCAGGGTACCACTAGGCCCCTAGCGGCTGATGATAAGTTTTTATGCGCAAATGGCCCTACAGAGCAGGCCCTACTAGCTCAATGCAAAATACAGTCCGCGAGCCTGGTGCAGCACATGTTACCCAGACATGATTGAGTTGTATGCATCTTTTAATGAAGACAGCATCTAGACTAAATTGTATTACAGCTAGACTGTTGATGTGGAGCCTTGAATCGTTTCAGGTGGGGCGACTATTAGCGCTTACTTGGACCCTGCAGCGGGTCTTCAGACCCTCCCGCGAT
The DNA here is from genome assembly GCA_022701365.1 of Mycocentrospora acerina. Taxonomy (NCBI): domain Eukaryota; kingdom Fungi; phylum Ascomycota; class Dothideomycetes; order Pleosporales; genus Mycocentrospora; species Mycocentrospora acerina. The sequence continues at coordinate 611,338 of JAKUHH010000184.1, forward strand.
GTACCCGGTGGATTACGGAAATCGATGTTGCTGGGGGGGATGCCAGCCTGATCCGATATGACCACTTTGGCGAGTAAATTACGCTGTAAGAATTATGTAAGGCATGCGACGTAGCGTTCCACTGATTAGGACCGGTGACCGTTTCAGTGGAATGCACCATTTTGGGTAGACATCTGGCGCAACAGCAGACAAAAGATTAAAATGTCCCTTCCTGTCGTTTGCATGGAGATCAGATGGGAGGTCTGACGACTGAAACAGCAGACAACCAAGCTCTTCCTCAACTCTGTGCCAACCATGTATCATCCTGGCACAGTCTACAATCGTCTTTTTGGTAGATGGCGGCCTAGCCTAGTAAGCTTATCTATACACAGAATGGGCTTATGCTCTTGTATAGGGTTAAGCTTTCATTAGCTGAATGTGGAAGCTTCTCTTAACTGCAATCCAGCCTAGTGCCTTTTCGTTAGCGTAGAGCGCACAACACGTTGTTCCTACGTGGCTCACATGTTCACCTGGTCTCAGGGTGTCCAAGCCTGCAAGCGCAGTCTAAACAACACCCGTATTGATGGCGACAGGTGGGGTGGGGATTCCATGTAATTTGGACTTCCCTGCGTGCTGCGTGAACCAGCACAGCAGACGTTAGGTGGCCTGAGCTGTGTGCTCATTTTACGCGAAGTGGGTCCAGTCCTGCGGAACGGCTTGTTCACCCGCCATTTTGTGCCAAAACACGACCGATTCTGGCTTCGCTCACTGCTCTCCGTCGCCCCGGCGGAGGACCCGATTCTCCTTGCACCATCTGGGAAAATGGAGGCCTGAACAATTATTCTGGGCTTTGGACTTATGCACTTACTGCGCGGCTTATCCACGCAAACATGAGCCTCGGGAGTGTACGTGTAAGAGGGAGCTTGTGTGCTTCGAGCACTACTGCCCAATCACAGCCGAGGCTTCAACGTGCGCACAACGCCACAGCCAATGGTGGAAAAGACGCCGAACCCTGCAGGATTTCTCTCAAGCACGTCGAGCGTCTGGCTGCTGGATTCTGAGGATTCCTCTGCTGGTGCTGTGCGTAGGCGCCAATTTGCGCTTCGTGACCATCTCGTATGGAAGCACTAAGAAAACACGAGCTCCCGTAGTGTTCTGACAGTCGGAGGCTGAATGATCACCCATTCAAAGGGCTTTGGTGCGACACCCCGCGGCTGAGAGGAAATACACCCCCGCGCAAGCAAAGTATGGTAGAATATGACGAGATCAGACAAAGGCGAGAGGTGTAGTAATTTTTTATTCATCCTGTCAGCCTGGTACTCTCTCCGAAATCAATCCAAATCAGGAAGGAGGGTACTCTTCGTCGTCGATTGGCCACTGTGTGCACGCCGTTGGGATGCCTGATAATTGGTTCGTACCCCACTTGCGACATGTGTCCAGGATCTAAGCCGCATAATACGCTGGTGGAAGGTCATCACATTCAGGGTACTGATTTTGGCAATCTTGACGATCATCAAGAAACTTATTTTCCCCTGTCCTCTCCTTCCCCAGACCCCTCCAAGATCGATACGACGGCATCGGTGCTATGTGCATGGCGAACCAGACTCAACCAATGGCCTACGAGGACTTGATGAAGCCAGACGAGGACTGGAGAAACCTCCCAGACAGTGCGCATCGACGAAAACTCCAAAACCGGCTGGCTCAACGCGCATATCGTAAGTCTCGCCATGTTCTTTCAAAATGATGCATGTTTGGCTCACAAACATTACAGGAAGAAATCTTCGTGAACGCAATCACGAAGTCGAGCAATTGAAGCAGAAGATTCAAGAACTACAGGATGCTGCTCGAGGGACACCCCCCGCAAACGACTTGGCCGCTATGGGATTGAGCACGCCATGGGACATGCCACCAGCTCCAACACAGGAACTAGATTTCACTGGAGAGCAGATCAAACCGGACCTTTCTGTAAGTCACGAACCAGAGAACTTGTCTGCAATTGACACTGACCAAACCTAGCTGTCGCACCAAACTTCAATTTCGGGACAGCCAGGTGCGATGCAAGGCAGCGCAAACATGGAAGACTTTGACTTCTTCACGTCCTTTGAAGACCACGCGCAGTCGGCAACAAACCTCACAACAGACGGCTCTAATACACTTTCGATTTCTCATAAAAAATCTCCTATTCCCCAACAAAATCGATCCCAGCAGACCCACCACCTCACACGCTCCAGAACCGACTGCACTCCCAGCAGCGTCTCTGATCCAGCAGAGACAAGCACCAGTCCTTCCACCTCATCCTCCACCTCTTCCTCCTCACGACGCCACACCCGTCCATCTATCATGACCCGCAACTCCGCCCCAACCCCTCTACATACGGGCATAGACACCAACACGAATACGAACAGCCCCCGTAACCAAATCGACCCCAACATCAACGTCCCCCGCCCCTCACTGAGTCTAATCCACCTCGCCGTGGCGGCCGGCAACGCAGATACCCTGCGCCTCTTGCTACAAGATCTCGCACTACCGGTGAACAAGCGGGACCACGCAGGATACACGCCCCTGCAGCGGGCCGTCATGTCCGGGCGCACAGATCTAGTCACCGTGTTGCTAGAGAGCGGGGCAGGGGCTGCGACAGATGACGAGAGCGACTGGCCACAAGACACAGATCTAATGACGTTGCATGGTGCCGAAGCTCTAATGTCGCGCTGTTGTGCGCGAGGATACTCAGACGTATGGAACGGCGAAAACTGAGAGAGCGCGCTGTGTGTTTATTTGTTGATTCGAGTGTACAAACGTCCCTGCATGAACCTCACTACGCATTTACTTCTGCAAGCTACCTTCACAACTAATGCGTAGCCCGCGACACCAAACAACTAGAGGGAGACGTCTAGATGCAAGCTCTCTCGAATACAGAGACTGTTGCAGAAAGAAGCCTGCGCACGCACCTCATAGGCTAATCTATAGCCAAGAACCTCCGCAGCCTCCGATTGGTCGCACAGGCCACACTGAAGCGAGGCATGACGAGAAGCTCTCTCGAACTTCATCGCATTTCATTACTTTCACCTTGCGCTCGTGGTCAATCCATCATACCCTTTTGAATGGGACATTGGCAGTAACGAGAATGAAGCTTTTACGGATTATGAATGGGAAAATGGCTTGTATTTAATTGATTTGCACTCTGCTCGGCGAAGATAAGGGGGAAAGGATTTGCCTTAAAAAATTCAGGTATGCTTGAAGTTTTGAGCAACCGGGAGTTTTTTTCGTTATCTTTTCGCCAAAAAAGATAGGGCTTCTTGTTTGTTTTGTTGCTGCATCTTTAGCGAGCGAAATCACTCTTCTATAGCATTTATTGCAATGTATTCATGACCACACACAAGACTTTGATTTCAAGTTGAATTTTTACAAGATGTCAGAATTGTTTTAGTCGAGATGAGACTATAGATTTGAAACACTTGCATGTCTCACACCTGCTTCGAGTCGTTCTATCAACGCCTGCACAATGGTATCTATGTGTGCCCTCCCCGCTAACTTCTATCAAACTGCAACGACGAAAAGGCACCGTCTGCGCGTTGCAACAGCTCCATCGGAGTACCGTTCTCCAACAGCCGCCCCTCTCCTAGCACGAGAACGATATCAACGTCCGCCATCCACTCCATTCGGTGCGAGACGACCAACACCGTCCTGTCGCTGAATTCCGTGTAAATCAATTTGCGAATCAGCTCATCTGTTTCGGCGTCAATAGCACTCGACGGCTCGTCCATGACCACAATGCGACTCGGGTTCAGGAGCGCTCGCGCGAGGCACAGCAGCTGCAACTGCCCCTTTGAGAAGTGCACATCAGTGACTTCCGTGTCCAACCCCCCATTGACACGGATAGTGTCTGCGAGCTGGACTTTTTGCAACACGCTCCACAAAGAGACGTCGTCTTCGTGAGCGCTTGGGCCAGAGGTCAAGTTTAGCCTGATGCTGCCTTTGAGCATGTATGGGGATTGGGGTATGCAGACGAGTCGTTCTCGCAGAGTCTGGCGTGGAATGGAAGAAATGTCCATGTCATCGACTGTGATTTTTCCCGCGCTGAGCTCGAGGAGGCCAAAGAGAGCAGTGATGAGTGTGGATTTGCCGCTTCCGCTGCGGCCGCAGATTCCGACTTTCTGGCCGGGTGGTATGATGAAAGTCAGGTCAGATAGTGTTGGGCGCTTGCTGTCCTTCCGATATGATGCACTGACGCCTTCAAACCGGATTTCACCATGAGCAGGCCAGTTGGACTGTGGAGCGGGGAGATTTTCTCGTTCGTCCTCTTGGTCGGTTTTCTCGACAAAGTCTTTGATTCTCTTGACGGATCCGATGGAAGTTTCCATTTGGGTCCAGAAGAGGAATAGATTTCGCAAATTCTCACCCAGTGAGATGATGTTGCTCAGAATGAGACCTAGTGCCGCCGGGCGGACAACGTCTTTCAACGGGATGGAGACACCAACTAGTATGACGGCAAATCCAGCCACGATGAGATCCAACACCAGGTTCAGCCATTGTTGGATGGACAACATCAAATAGAATGCCTTTTGTGATTCCTGCAGGGCATGGTTCAAGTTTTGCTGAAGCTTGTCTTGCCAGCCGAAGGCGCGGATCGTGGTCAGGCCTTGAATAGTGTCGATGAACTGCGTACAAAGCGGTGCTTTGGCCTCAATATCTAGGATTCTAAGAGGTTGCGCTGTGCGGAGGTAGAAATGTTGAAGACCGAAGAGGACAGCGAATATGAAGGGGTACGCCGCGCAAATGTAGTAAAACGACACGGCAACGATGATCAGCTGGGCAACAATACTGGCCAATTCTGGAACACAACAAGAGTTAGCTGGAATCATAGGGTTTTTGGCAGAAGACTTGCCTGCGGCTGTGTTGATAAAGGCTCCTGGCAGCTCACTATCCGTCAACAACAAATCCTGGCTGAATCGATTTGCTGTCACGCCTGTATCAACTATGCTCAGATATCCGATGGTTGCTCTATTCTCGATTAGTTCCAGGATATCATAAAATTGTACCAGAAGACCTACCGCATTGCAGTTTTAATCATTTTCTTGTGAAAGAAAAGTCCAGACCGTGGGACCGCCCAATTCAAATAGAACCATGCGAACATTGTTACTAGAAGCAGCGCTCCTAACTGTAAAGCAATATAGACACCGATGTACTTGCCCGAGTCCTGGCCGGGGTGTTTCGTGTTCGCTGTTGCCCACCATGAAAGCCATAGATCTATTTTCAAGTCAGATTCCGATGCAAATATGAATCTTTTGTAAGAGTCTTACCGGGGAATCGCAGACAAAATGTAAATGAAACGCAGACGACCACAAAGATCGCCATATTGCTTCTACCCAACGCTTTGAAGTAATAGCGATAAACGCCTCGATTGCTGGTAGCTTCATGAACATCTGAGGCGAGTGTAATGTTTGGAAAGTCCATTTCCGTTGACTTCTCTTTCGAGACTTCTTCCTCGTTACTTTGAGAATTACCAACTTTGGAGACATCATATTCGTTTGAGGAGCATGGCGCTGATTCAATCTCCGTGATTGTTTCTGTCACATGGTTCTTTTTAGCAAGCCACGCTTTCGCACTGCCACTATAATTCAATTCTCCAGATGGAGATAGAATAGCTAGTGTATCGGCTTGTTCCAGGCAGTATGCTGTTCCATAATTAGTTGACTTTCAAATCATTGCTACACATTGAAAACATACACGAATGGGTAGCCAGCACGATTGTGCAGCCGGCAAGTCGTAAAAGTCCTTTAGGTCCACATAAGCCATCGAATACAGCCCTCTCCGTCATTGGATCCATTGCTGAGAAGGCGTCATCCAAGATCACGAGATTTCTTTGTGCATAAGCTATCCGGGCAAGAGCCTTTCCAAGGTTAGAATGCGAAACTTGTTAAGCGGAATTTCAAAACTTACGATTCTCTGTTTTTGACCGCCACTAAGATTTGGCATATTACTGCTAATCGTTTGGTTCAATGGAACCCATGTTTCGTCCACGTCGCAGGCAATTATGGACTTTTCGTATCGATCTTTGTCCACATTGTCGTTGCCCAGTCCGACTATATTCTCTCGGATAGTGGCTTTGGCGAACCAGGGCGTTTGATCGGCAAACGCGATTTCGCTAGACGACACACTGACATATCCTTCTAGCAAATTCGTCTCTCCTAAAATCGTTTTCAATAAAGTTGTCTTTCCACAGCCGCTTGGTCCATAGACGACAGTCAAAGAAGAATGTGCGATGGTCAGATCAATTTCACGAAGAGACGGCAAACTGTCATTGCCCCAACCGATAGAGGCACTCCGAAATTGGATTGCACCGTCTTCACCTTCCTTCTCAAGCTCCTTTTGTTCATGTAATCGACGGAAGTCATCATCTATCTTAAGAGAAAGAAAATCTTCAATTCTTTGAAAATTTGCAACTGCTCCCGCAAGCTGTGGTAATGCCTGAAGGAAAGTAATTAGGGGGACAGCCAGGATATTTATCAATGATAATGCTGTGAAAACGCTTGCTGCATCAAACGTTGCAGCGCCATCAGCGTTGGCTTTTACAGCGTAGGCGGTAAAGACTATAGCGGGAGACAATGTGGCGGGCCCATACGCTGTAACTGATGTTAGTTGAGGACATTAACAAAGTCAAAAAGAACGCACCTAGGGCCAACGCAATGATGATGACTTGGCGGAACCATCTGGCAATCTTGATCTCACGACGTCTCAAATTGTGGATGATAGCTTCCACTTTGGGACTAATTGCCAGCATCCTGATTTCTCGAATCGAGTCCAAGACCGGTATCGTAGCTTGGATGCGCTGTTCAAGGGCTTCCATCCAGCGAGCTTGGCGGCCGCCCGCAACACTCGAGACTGCAGCAGAACCAAGAACACACGCTGTAATGAATACGATCAGCATGTACTATAACATAGCACGAGATGGCGGCCTACCAAGTCCGACTGCTACAGGAGCGAGTGCAAGGTAACCAACTTGTCGTTCAAGGAGGAATATTGCAACGGCAGTTTCGATGGCGGTCGCCCACGACTCGTGCAACATCCGGATGCTGACGACGATCCGTTCTACATCTGTATTCATTAGAGCGACTGCTTCCATATTCTCGGATCGGCAACTTGGAAGGGTTGCAGTTTTGCGATATATGTTGTGAATCAACATTCCTCGAATATGAGTGATGAAGCGGTTGACACCACGCCAATATAGACCACTTGAGATCTAGAGGATGGCGAAACGATTAGTGGTTGAGGAAAATATACTTTGAGTGCTCTAATACATACAGATAGTCCGGTATACACCAGAGCATAAGCACCCACAAGCCCGTATGCTGTGCTTCGGTTCTCCTCTTCGTGCTCGATAAATTTGACAGTTCGTGATAACAAGAGTGGTTGGGTATATATGAAAGCCGCCATGATGAGACGAGGAAGCATAGGTGCAATGAGAGGCCACTTGAGAGCCGATGCGGCTGCTCGAATCAATGCATACTTTTTGGAGACATCACGATCTGGAGCGAATTAGCATCATTGAGACAGTATTTGCATATCTTAGGACTCACTCCAATCGTCAGGCAAATTGTAATGTGTGTTTTCACAACGAAACGCACGATCAATGTTATCCAATTCGCTTGTGTTCTGGAGCTCTCGGCGGTACCCTCGTATCAAGAATGGGACCAACCATGTGTACAAGGCTGTACCCAATAAACCTGAACGCTGCTCAGGGGACGTTTCGTCACCTGGGATGCGACGCCTCGGGCTGGATACCAGTACTAATGCTAGCAAAGCTGTGGCTAAGATTCCACATCGTAGTCCAGCCACTGTCTGGTTACCATGGACCATCCAGTCCGTGCGCACACGGACACTGGTGAAGGCGACGTCTAATATCAAGTACGCTGATGTGAGAACGGGCGGGCGACTAGATTTTGCGTATTCGGTGTACGAAATGAATAGTAAAAACAAAGACGCGATAAACTCCAGGGCTGCCGAAGAAGTTGTTGTCCGGGTCTGCTGTGGAGGGTTTGAGACGTTCCATACAACCAGGAGCGCGATGGCTAGTGCCGCCTTGAGTGACAAGATCACTGCAGTCTGTAACCATCTTGTATAATCCGGGCGGCAAAGACTACTTGAAACTGAGCGCAAAGAAAATAATCGTACAGTTGCAGCAATGAGGAGCACAACAGAAAGTCCTATGCCAAAGATGCTCTCTTCGAAAAGCCTGGTAAAATCGAATGATCGTAGACATGAGTCAACAACAGGACCAAAGCGATCATCCAGGTTCGCAGGACATATCATGGATGACATGATACTGTCACTGAGCTGTGAAACAGCGAGTCCTTCGTCGTTATCAAAGTTGATGGCCAAAATTAGGATTGCTTTGGTGGAGGCTGGCAGGGGAGGAAAAGTATACAACCGATGAAATCAAGACTGAATGAAGAGAGTTACGTAACATCATTTACCGCCCTTTCGGTTCTTGCAGCCCGTCGCACAGGGGTCCGTGGCGTCTGCCTTCATCGCGTAGCTACACAGTAAGCAGAGTGGGTAACAGATCTTTCGCCTACTTACTACGCCGCAGCTTACCTAAGTAAGCGACTACATCCGCGCTCGGACACTGCTCCAACATCGTTAACCGCTTGACCTCGTAGTAAGTGCGTGATAGCGTCTAGGCTGAACAAGCTACATGGGGCGCAGTGCACGTGACAGTCACAATCATGCAAGCCGCAAATGCTTCAAAGAAAACCCTTCTGTAGGCTTTTGTTTGGCCAAAATTTACACTTGACAGCCAATCTTCACCTTTGCCAATATCAACTTTGCCAGTTCCAAAATGTTTAACATTACTTTCGCAAACGAGGCTTCTCAATCCAGCATGGACCTCTTCCATTTACAAAATTCCCTAATCAACGGCAACACCGCCGATGGTGTGATCGATGACTGCGTTTCGGATCTAGTGCAGAGACGAATCGAGCAGCGTCCCAATGATATTGCCATCAATGCTTGGGATGGTGATTTGACGTACGCTCAGTTGGCAATTGCAACGACTAATATTGCTGCGAGACTGGGCGGGCTCGGTAAAGGACATTACATCGCCCTCTGTGTCCCGAGAACCAAGTGGACGCCCGTTGCGATGCTCGCTGCTCTGCAAAATGGAGCGGCATTTGTTCATCTCGATCCGGCGTACCCATCTTCCCGCATATCAGCTATTTGCGCAGCGTGCAACATCACCACGGCAATCTGTCTAGAAGAAACGGCAGATGTCCTTGCCGCTCACGTGGAGCACATTGTTACCGTCAATGACGACGACCTCATCCCGACGACCTCCACATTGCCCGTATTAGGAGGGGAAAATGTACCTTCTGATACTTGCTATATCGTATTCACCTCTGGGAGCTCCGGACAACCTAAAGGCGTCGTCGTGCCACATTCGGCCATCTGCACCAGCATCCTCGCTCAGGGGCTGGAATTCCAACTCTCTCCTACCACACGCGTGCTGCAATTTGCTCCCGCTACCTTCGATGCTTCGATGTTTGAGCTGACTACCACATTGTGCTTCGGAAGCTGTGTCTGCATACCTTCTCAGTTTGAACGAGAGAACGACCCCGTAGCGGTGCTGAACAAGTATCGCACGGATATTGTGTTCCTGACGCCTTCTGTGGCGCGTACCGTGGAGCCGGAAAAGGTTCCATTTCTCAAGACGTTGATTGTAGGGGGTGAGGCACCAGACGAGGCCTTGATCGATAGGTGGTTATCGCGGGGAAGACGCGTCTCGAATGTTTACGGCCCATCTGAGTGCGCGGTATCGGCGGCAGTCTTACATTACGATGCAAAGCGTAGAGTTCCTGCAGCTACCATTGGAGGTCCATTTGGAGGTGGTCTCTGGGTAGTGGACCCAGATGACCACGACATCTTGGTTGAACCAGGGGAGATTGGTGAACTCTTGATATCTGGAAGGATTGTCACTGATGGGTATCTCAGCGACCCTGTCAAGACAAATGCCGTATTTATCCCTTCTCCGACGTGGTGGAGAGACTCATCCTCTGGCCGCTCTTACAAAACGGGAGATCTCGTCAAGTATGGCTCGGACGGGCTCGTCCTGTACGTTGGTCGTAAAGACAGCCAGGTCAAAGTGCGAGGTCAGCGTCTAGAGCTCGGGGAAGTGGAGTATCACCTTCGTCAGAATACACTGGTTGAGGAGGCAGCGGCGTGTGTTCCTAGAGACGGGTTATATAATGGCCATCTAACAGCAGTTCTTACTCTACGTTCTCTGGATGCCCCGACAGATGCGATCTCAAACACGATTGAGCCGATTGCTGCTTCTCTAGGCTCGTCTATCGCACAAGAAATACTGCAAGTACAGCAAGGTCTCGAGAAATCACTTCCGCCATATATGGTACCTACACAATGGCTTGTTCTGTGCTCCATGCCACGATCTGCGTCTGACAAACTCGATGTACGCCGGATACAGACCTGGATTGAAGCAGCAGACCCCAAAATACTGGATGCATCACGAAAGGAGGCTCAGCTTCCAACAACAGCCTCAGAGGAGATCCTACTGGCTGCGTGGAAACGTGTACTGAACGACGCTACACTGGGTACTACTGATCAGTTCATCCGCCGCGGTGGTGACAGTATCTTTGCGATGCAGGTAGTATCTGAATGCCGAAAACATAACCTGAACGTATCTGTGCGAAGCTTGTTGGCGCCACAATCTCTCGCAGATATCGCGCGAGAAGCGTCGTTGACTAACATCAAGACTATTGAACGAGAACAAGATAGAATCGGAGAGACATTCGAGTTGTCTCCAATACAGAAGCTCTACTTTGAAAGTGATCCCGAAGGCACGAATATGTGCAACCAGAGCGTTTCACTCAGCCTCAAAGGAAATTTGAAGCTCGAGGCACTGCAACAGGGACTGACCGCTGTAGTATTACGACATTCAATGCTCCGTGCGAGATTTTCCAAAGACGAGACTCATCACTGGACACAGCATATCACGTCGGACGTCACGGGTTCGTTCCTATTGAGAGAGCATCAAATTGAGTCTAGTAATCAAAAAACTGTACTCGTAGATGAGAGCGAACGTAGTATCGACATCCGCCATGGACCCGTTTTGACCGCGGATGTATTCAATATCCAGGGACAGCAAACTATGCATATCGCAGCGCATCATCTTCTAGTAGATTTTGTGTCATGGAGAGTCATTCTGGACGATATGGATGCTGTTCTTAACGGTGACTCGGTTAGTCTACAGCAAAATCAACCAATGCCATTCTCCCAGTGGACGAAGCTTCAGGTTGAATATGCCCAAACTATCCCAGCCTCACTTACGAATGTCAAACCCGCCTTGTATACTTTCTGGGATCTCTGTGAAGAAGATAACGTCGTTTCTAATTCCACCGAGACTTCCTTTGAGCTGGACACGGCCACTTCTGAGGCCATCCTTGGGCCATGCAATATCCCTATTGCGTCCGAACCGGTTGATTTACTTATGGCCGCTCTCTTGTATTCATTCGACCAAACATTCTCTGCAGAGCGAAAGGCACCCCAAATATTTGCAGAGGGCCATGGACGAGAGCCATGGGACACTTCAATTGACATCAGTGGGACAGTGGGTTGGTTCACAACCATGTATCCGATCACACTTGACCAATCCTCGCCCAACGGTGATATCACGAATGTCATCCGGGCTGTCAGTATTGCTCGCCGCTCAATGACTAATAACGGACTAGATTACTTCACCTCGAGGTACTTGACTGAAGCCGGCCAAGGAATGTTCGCCAAGCACTCTTCCATGGAGATTCTGTTCAATTTCGGTGGTAGCTTCTCGACCACTTCGCAGCATGAATCCACCTCACACTTCAATTTTGCCACTGGTAGTAATGGACTTCCTTTTGATGAGAAACGGACAGGTAAACGACTTGCACTGTTCGAAATCACGAGCATTGTCAAAGACGGGCGCTTTGTATTCAACTTCCAGCATCCAAAGGCACTGCAGCGTGGTGAGCAGGTGTCACAGTGGTTTCAGAACTGTCAGGAGACACTTGTACGCATTGCGCACGAACTCCCTTCGATGTCACGCGAGCTACACGTTGCGGAGTTTCCTCTCCTCGATATCCCACACTCGGTTTCTAATGCGTATGTGACAAGTTTGTCTAACCAGCTTGTTCTGAAAGATCTCTCTGTAGTCGAAGACGTCTATCCGTGCTCCGCCATTCAGAGAGGCATACTTGTCAGCCAAAGCCAACAGTCGCATCTTTATCAGTTGTTCATAACGTGGGAAGTTGCAACAAATGCTGAGCAGCCAGTAGATATCGCAAAGTTTGCTCGAGCGTGGCAGCAAGTGGTTGACGATAATGCAATTTTACGAACAGTGTTCATTGATGACACGGTAGGAACAGACGCATTCCACCAAGTCACACTGCGCGCAGGCTTCGCGAATGCTTGGATCGAAGAGCTTGCGGAAGATGTGGACATGGAAATGTTGTCACGACCCATTTACTTACAGGCTCAACCTAACCATCGTCTGGCAGTGCAAAGATGCTCAACAGACACATTGAAATGCCGTCTGGACATTAATCACGCTCTTGCTGACGGGAGTTCACTTGCACTCGTTGTAGACCAGATTCAACAAGCATATGCTGGTGTACCGAAATCAGAAGGACTTGCCTACCGAGATTACGTCAATTACCATCAGACACAAAAAAACCAACAAGCCACACACTTAAGCTACTGGCAAAAGTACCTTGTTGATGCTACGCCATGTCTGTTCCCGTCGCTGGCTACCACAACCACCACGTCGCTGGCATCCCTTCGCTTCGAAGGGCTGAGGACGATCCATTTCGAAATAGTGGACAGGGATCTGATCCAGTCATTTTGCCAAAAGCATAGTGTGACAATCTCTAGCGTTTTTCAACTGGCCTGGGCGCTCTCTCTTCAGGCGTACACGAATCAGGCTTCGGTCTCCTTTGGATATCTGGTGTCACAACGAGATCTGCCCTTGCACAACATCGAAAGTGCCGTAGGTCCATATATCAATACTCTAGTTCGAAGAGTTGACCTAAATGGTGAATCCAACTCCATTGAGGCTCTTCAACGTCTACAAGACGATTTAACCGAAGGTCTTGAGCACGGGTCATCGTCACTTTCGGACGTGCTTCGTAACAGCAATCTAGGCCGTGGTGGGCTGTACAACACGTCAATCTCCTATCAACGATATGCCACAGACACGGAAACCTCACATGAACTGCTCTTCTCTCGCAAGACGCTCTTCGACCCTTCGGAGGACATGGTGGCGCTAGATATTGACGACTACGGCACGCATGTTGATCCTTTGGTGACCTATTGGCAGTCATTATTGAGCGACAAGCATGCACAAAAACTTGCTGACACTGTTGCAAGTGCCATTGCCAGTATTATTCGTGGCCATGAAACCAGACTCAACCAACTAAGTATCGTTCCGCAGCAGCAAATCGCTGAAATGCAATATTGGAATGAAAAAGCAACACCCTCCGAGCAATGCCTACATGATCTAGTCAGTCAGCAAGCTCAGCAAGCTCCAGATGCAGTTGCTGTTCAGTCCAGAGATGGAAGCTTCACCTACGCCGAGGTTGAGGACTTGTCCTCTCGCCTTGCAGATTTCTTGGTCCAAGAGCATCAAATCGAGTTTGAACAAAAGGTCTTATTTTGCTCAGAGAAGACATCTCTTGCGGTCATCATCATCCTTGGAATTCTGAAAGCCGGTGGCGCTTGTGTGGCAATCGATCCTGCTCAACCCCTGATCCGGCTGCAGCATATAACCAAGGAGACTGATGCAAAGTTAGCGTTTGCCAGCGAGATAACATCGCCAAAAATGAATGAATTGTCTATTTCTACTATTAACTTCACAGCCGAATTCTTATTTACTCTTCCGGCAGCGTCATCTGCAACTCTCGCCCGCAGAGTGCAGTCACACAACTTAGCCGTCATTGTGTATACCTCCGGATCAACGGGTCTGCCAAAAGGAATCATGTTAGAACATGGCAGTCTTTGTGCGAGTATTTTGGCACACGCAAGCGCTCTGAAAATCGATGGAACTACCCGAGCTCTGCAATTCGCCTCGTGGAGCTTTGACGTTTCCATCGAAGAGACTTTTACTACGCTTTCGCAGGGAGGTTGTGTTTGTGTGCCTTCGGAATGGGATCGCAAAGATGATCTTGCCGCTTTCATACGCGAATTCAATGTGAACTGGGTAGATCTCGTCCCTGGTATGGCGCGCCAGCTACAACCAGAGTCCATCCCAAGCGTCAAGACAATGATTCTTGGCGGCGAACGACTTCCGGTTGACGTTGCAAGAAAGTGGGCCGGTAACGTGCATCTTATCAATGTGTATGGTCCTGCAGAGTGCTCGATCAATGCAACCTACGACGATAGTCTGACCACGACCAGTGATGGCAGTACTATCGGGCGTGTTCTGCCATGCACTCGGGCTTGGGTCGTCAGCACAGTCAATCACGATATTCTGATGCCAATCGGTGGAATTGGAGAGCTTGTTCTATCAGGCCCAACAGTCATGCGAGGTTACATCAATGACGAGACGCGTACAGCTGCTGCTATATTCACCAGCCCAGCTTGGGCGACGCCACAATCTATTGGAGAGCGTTTCTATAAGACTGGTGACCTGGTACGCCTGGATAGTAATGGCAAGATCTTTTTGCTTGGTAGGAAGGATGCGCAACGTAAACTGCGCGGTCACCGTATCGATTTGGAAGAGATTCAACAGGTCATATCAGACAGTTCCCAAGTGGAAAGCTGCAATGTGGCATTACCTCATTCCGGTCCCTTCAAAGACCAGATTGTAGCTGTCGTGGTACTGAAAGCAGCCACGAGCTCAAAGGAAGACACTTCTCTCCGTCTCCTTTCTACCGGAAGTATCCAGAACATTCGCCCACAGCTGAAAGATGTTCGTTCGTGGGTATCCGCTCGTCTTCCTACTTTGATGGTCCCCACAGCCTGGGCGGTTGTCGCCTCGATCCCAGAGCTTGCATCGGGAAAACTCAACATCTCTCTCGTGGCTCGCTGGTTGGTAGAGCTGGATGACGTCACGACGAGGACCATTCAAGACACGCTCGAGGAAACCATAATTCAATCTCCTACAAACGAGACTGAGGTGTCTCTTTTGGAAATCTGGGCGGCCGTCTTGCACAGACCTGTTGAGACGATTGGCGTCAATAGATCTTTCCTCAGCGCTGGAGGTGACAGTTTGGCGGCAATGCAAATTCGATCCCGCGCTAGGAATCTTGGTCTCACAGTCTCAGTTGAGAACTTACTGTCTGGGCTGACCATCGCCGACATCGTGAGAAACGCCGGGACTGTGACATCAAGAAATGAAGTGGTGACCCAAGACGATGACTCGGATACACAGGCACCACTGTCGGCAATTCACAGAACGTATCTGTCTGGGGCCACTCCAGCCACACTAAAGCGCTTCAATCTTGGTACTCTACTTAAAGTTCTACAGCCAGTCTCTGCTGAGGACACTCGGAAGGCGTTGCTTAAGATTGCCACCCGCCACGGCGCCCTTCGAACACGTTTTACTCATCGCGATGCAGCCTGGTCTCAAGAGCTAAATGTCAACGCAGAGGATTCAATCTTGCTCAGCATCAACAATGTAACTAACGAACAGGATATTGAAGCTGCTATAGAAGATGCGCAAGATCGTGTCGATGTGATCAAAGGCCCTGGTCTTGTCGGTTGCTTGCTAGTACTACCGTTCGGCAAACAGATGCTTTTCCTTACTGCCCATCACTTACTTGTAGACGTTGTATCTTGGCAAATCATTACTGACGAACTACAGGAAGTTCTTCAAACAGGCCATATTGCCTCCCCTCGTCCATTATCTTTCAACTCTTGGAGTAGGCATGTAAGCACGGACAATCTTGCTCCTGGAGCAAATCTCGACAAATGGTTGGCAATAGCTCAAAATGTCGAATCGCCAAACAAAAACTTGTACGGCGAAGCAGTAGAGCTCTCTTTCGCCCTCGATACTGAGACCACCTCATTATTACTGGCGATCTGTAAGACGACAAACAGAGTCGAGCTGGTCGATTTACTATTGACAGCAGTCATTGCCGGCCATCAGAGTGCGTTTGATGGACAGCCGCTTACACGCGTGCTCAATGAAGACCACGGCCGCCACTCTTCCCATCCAGACTTCGATCCATATGGTACTATCGGCTGGTTCACATCTATGTCACCAGTTTTCTCGGATAAGAGCGATATTCGAGATCTCCTGCAACAAGTCAAGACAAGTCGACAGAAGTTTGCTAGCAGACGTTGGCTGGCCTCTTACATACAGTCAGCACCAGATGAAGATGAAGCTATCGCCAAACTTGAAAATGCCGATTTATTGTTCAACTACGTCGGACAGCAGCATTCTGATGCCCAATCCACGAGTCGTTTCTTCTCTCGGATTGAAAATAAGTTTGTACAGATCTCATCTGTCGCGCATGACTTGGTTCGGCCGGCCCGTTACGAACTTCTTGCCATGGTCCAAGATGGCCAGGTACAAATTGACATCGCATATAACAGTCTCCTGGATGAAAAGCAACGTATCGAAAACTGGTGTTCCAATGCTCGGCAGATTTTGATCGATTTGACCAAGCTTCCGGCAATCCAGCTTGAACGATTCAACGTCTATGACTTCAAGCTTGTTTCTACTGATGAGAATAGCTTTGATCAGGTCGTGGCTCATGCCATAGAGAGGGGAGAAATTTCTAGCAGTGAAATTGAAGACATATATCCCTGTCACCCAGTACAGGAAGGTATGCTGGTCAGTCAAGCTCGCAATCCGGATCAGTACATGACCTCGTCAACCTGGGAAGTCGTTTCAAAAGACGGAACCATGGTCGATGTGAAAAGACTATGCCATGCGTGGGGGACTGTTGTAAAGAACCATAATATTCTTCGTACATTCTTCGTGGAAGGTGCTGTTCGTACTGGGAGCCTTTTCGCCCAGGTCGTCCTTAAAGATATGGCTCCGCGTGTCGTAGTTCTGACTACAGAGACTTCATATAACCATGCAGTCCTAGCGGTAGAGAAGTTTCCTTCTATTCAGGCATCGACTCGGCCCCCATTACATCAAGTGGTTATTTGCCAAGGTGGCACACGAACTGCTTTCCGCCTAGACATCAGCCACACTATCATTGATGGGGCATCTATGCACCTCCTAGTTGAGCAACTTGCCACAACCTACGACAACTCCAATTCCGCCATTCTCACACATTCTAGTTATAAACCTTTGATCAGGTATTGGCTGGAGACAATGCCAAACAATACCATCGAACAAAGTCTTCAGTTTTGGCAAAACCATCTCGCAGGAGTTGAGCCTTGTCATTTCCCAAGGCTTGCGGAAACCACAGCCGACAAGAGCGTTGCTCTAATGCCTATTGAGCTGGCAAGTACGGAGAGGCTCCGCGATATAAGCAAGACTTATGGACTCACTCCTTTCAATATTGTACAAATTGCGTGGAGCCTGGTACTGAGGGCATTCACTGGAAATGACTCAGTTTGCTTTGGATATCTCACTTCTGGCCGTCATCGTCCTATTAGCAAGATCGAAGAAGCAATTGGGCCGTACTTCACGATGCTGGTGTGCAAAGCCGAGTTCAACTCTTCCAGTGTCCTGCTTGATTCCCTTCGTGGTGTACAGACAGCGTTCTTGGACAGTTTCAACCATCAAGAGGTCCCTCTTTCATCCATACATCACGCTTTGGGCTTGCGCGACGGGACGACCCTTTTCAATACTCTCCTCACTTATCAAGCCTCTACAGATCGTGAGGCAGACCAACAATCTCTTGCCTTCAACGAAATATCATCTTATGACCCAACAGAATTTGACATCACGCTAGGTGTCATCGATACGCCAGCCGGGATAACGGTGGGTATGGAATACACCCGGAGCTGTCTTGGACCAGATCAAGCTCGACTGGTGGCAGATGCCGTTAGCCAGGCTATTGAAAACATCATTCGAGACCCAACGCAGACGGTGGGTGGAATCACGCTAGTAGGACCGACTCAACAAAAATTCATCCTCGATACCAATGTCGTACCACCTTTGGTTATTGACGAGCTTCTGCATGAAGAGATCTCGAGACTGGCAGCAATATTGCCGGATGCCGCGGCTGTTCAGTCTTGGGACGGTTCCTTGACAAGGGCGGAGCTCAACCAGCTTTCTTCGAATCTGGCTGCTCATTTGTCATCCGTAGGCGTTGTTGCAAAGCCAGGGCAGATCGTTCCACTCTGCTTCAACAAGTCTAAATGGGCAATTGTGTCGGTTCTAGCAGTGCTCAAAGCAGGTGGTGCCGTCACATTCATGCCCCTGGACGGATCTCCAGAACAACTGAGACAAATGGCAGAGATTGCAGATGCAAACTTGGTGCTTGGAGACATAGAGGTGATTTCAACCATCGAAGCGGCTGGATTGCAGTGTCTTCCAGTGACTCCAGCACTCCTGGCTGGCCACGTTCAGACTCCGCCCAGGACCCCTACCGAACAGATCAAATCAACAGATATCTCATTCGTTGTCTTCACCTCAGGCAGTACTGGTACTCCTAAAGCAGTTGTTCACACCCATGGTAGTGTTGCTGCCACGGCGTTCTCAGAACGATCGCTAGGCATCAACACCGCTGAAACTCGACGACTACAATTCGCCGGATTCTCCTTCGACGTTGCTGTGACAGATATGATCAGCACATTGCGAGCTGGGGGATGTATTTGTATTCCTTCCGAGCATGAAAGAATTCACGATCTCGCTGCCGCCATCGAAAAGCTGGGCGCCAATGCAGCCAACCTGACCCCGACAGTCGTTCGCACCCTTCAGCCTGCTGAGATACCCAGTATGAAGAGTCTCTTGGTTGGCGGTGAGGCTCTCTCCCGGGATATCATTCAGACATGGTCTCCTCATGTAGAGCTCGTGAACAGTTACGGACCTGCAGAGAGTGGCATCAATGGCGTCTGCAATTTCGATGTTCACCGCAACAGCGCAGCCAACATCGGTAGGCCATTTCCGACGATGCGAATCTGGATTGTTGACCCAGTCAATTTAAACATACTTTCTCCTGTGGGTGCCATTGGTGAGATCATTCTGGAGGGCTCGGGTGTTGCTCGCGAATATCTCAAAGATCCCGAGCGAACTGCCTTGGCTTTCCCATCGCCCCCAGCATGGTATCAAGCACTACCTCTTTCGAGCAGAGGTCAAGGTAAGCTCTACGCTACGGGAGATCTTGCCCGATACGCAGCAGATGGCACCGTCGAATTCTTGGGCCGCAAGAACCAAGAGACCAAGCTACACGGACACCGCATCGACCTCCAGGCCGTCGAAGATGGAGTGACTGCCATACTCAAGGAGAACAACCTTCTTGTTGCTGCAGAAGTAATCATCGTTCAGGGTCTGGGCAAGAGGCTGGTTGCCTTTGTTTCCTCACGCAACCATGTCCATAACTCCGCAAATGCTGTTACCATTGACAATCGTACTGACGGCTACTCCTACGGGCAACCATGGACGGACTTACGTCAGCAGCTGAGGCACAGCCTTTCAAAACACTCCATTCCAACTGCATTGGTACCGGTATCCTCTATGCCACTAACACAATCTCGAAAAATCCACCGAAGGGCGCTTCGTGAGCTAGATCTAGAATCATTTATGCAATCAACTCGCACAGGTGTTACTAGCCACACAGATAAACGAAAGCCCATGAGCGAGCACGAACACCTCCTGCAACAACTGTGGGCGAAGGCAATTGGAATCGACCGCGATCTAATCGGGCTTGACGACCAGTTCTTCGATATGGGTGGCGATTCTGTTGGAGCGATGGCATTGGCCGGCCTGGCCCGAGATGCTGGCCTCAGCTTGAAGACCTCTCTAGTCTTCCAGCAAGTGACACTTGAATGCATGGCCAAGACCCTCACTGGCCATTCAGAAGAAGAAACCATTACATCTTTCTCACTTCTCGGTGTTGTCCAGGAGGAACTTAAGAGTGTCATCGCTTCGGCAGCTTTAGCATGCAAAGTGACAGAAGATTCCATTGAAGATCTCTATCCGTGCACACCTCTCCAAGAAGGCCTACTTGCACTATCTGGAAGCCAACAGGACGCCTACGTCTCTACGGAGATAATTCAACTCACGCCAGGAACAGACATTAACCGCCTGGAGCGCTCTTTCAATACAGTCGCCAAAGCCGAACCGATTCTACGCACACGACTGGCATATGTGAACGGATATGGCACTCTACAAATTGTGGTTAAGGAGAACATTGTGTTCTCAAATGCGGAAAACGTTACACCAGTGGCCATGGTGAGCGGCAAGCCTCTCGTCTGGTTCGGTCTCTCAGGAGACAAAACACACCTGACTTGGGTCATGCACCATGCCGTTTACGATGGTTTTAGCAGAAAGCTACTCTTGGAGAAGATTCAGATGTGCTACGAGAATGAGCAAGCGGCATTGACTCCTTCTGTACCGTACTCATCGTACGTGGCCTACACGTCCAACCCGAGTGTCCATGAAGAAGCCAAGACATATTGGAAGAACCGCCTGACCGATGCAGCAACGCCAACCTTCCCACGACTTGCATCGGCCAAACAAAATTCTAAACCATGGACCAACGCTGTGATTAACCGAAAGTTGGCTCTACCGCGTCTTTCACACGGCATCACGGCGGCAACCGTGGTACAAACAGCATGGGCCATGACCGTTGCACAACACTCTGACCACGGCACCGATGATGTCGTGTTTGGCATGACTGTGTCCGGTCGAGATGCTCCTGTTTCTAGCTTGGATCGGGTCACAGGTCCCTGCATCGCCACTGTGCCGGCCCGTGTGCATCTGCCGAAAGAAGCCACAGCCATGAACGTCCTTCGAGCAGTGCAAGACGACAACATCGCCATGATGCCGCACGTCCACTTCGGCCTACAAGATATTGCCAAGTCCCTACCAAAAGAGGTAGCACACGTTTGCGGCTTCAAGAGCTCACTCGTGATCCAGCCTGCACAACTCAAGGAACTAGGTGCGGAGGGATTTTCCTTCGGCACTCTGGTGGAAGATCATGCCGTCGAAGCACACCCTTTCGCAATTGTTGCTGAGTGCGGCCTTGCAGTCGACTGTATCGAGCTCTACATCATGTTTGATGATCGAGCTGTTGATGCAACGGAGTTGGACTGGATCTTGACACACTTTGACGAGGCAATACAGGGGCTCGGACGGGTGTTGAATCAAAAAGATATGGACAGATCTCTCTCGAGCTTGAAGACACATTTACCAGCAGAGGTCTCTATTATGCAGGGATGGAATGGGCCACACCCAGATGTGGTCGACTCCTGTCTTCACGATCTCTTCTTGCAGACTGTGGCCCGTCAGCCTGATGCTCACGCAGTCGACTCACACGAAGGCAAGTGGACGTACAAGCAGTTGGACGACATCTCGAACATCTTGGCGCATGATTTCCAGAGCCGTGGAGTTGAGCCAGAGAGTATAGTTTCTGTCTGCTTTGGCAAAACTGTCTGGGCAATCGTGAGTATCTTGGCTATCTGGAAAGCTGGAGGCGCCTATGTCCCCTTGGATCCTTTGCAACCCGCACAGCGCCTGCACGGACTGATTGACCAGGCAAAGTCGAATCTCGTACTTGCAGGTAATTCTATTTTAGGGGATTTCTTAGCAAATGCTTCCTCGACGCCATCTGTGGTGGTCGTTGATGCAGCTTACCTTGATTCACTGTTGGCGCGAGATGTGACGAAAGTACCTATGCCAGCCATCGCAACTCCGACCAATACATCTTTTGTATTATTTACTTCAGGTAAGTCATTCTTTTGTTCTATCTTTTGGAAATAAGTTCTGACGACTTCACAGGAAGCACTGGTCAGCCTAAGGGCGTGGTCATGACCCATCGGACCATTGCCACATCCATCGCCGTGCAGACTGCATCTACACACATGCAACCCATGTCGAGAGTCTTACACTACTCATCCTTGACTTTCGATATGTCTGTGTTAGAGCTCTACGGCACGTTGGCTCTTGGAGGCTGCATCTGTATCCCTTCCGATGACGAACGATTGTCTGATATCGGCGGTTTCATGGCTCGACAAGAGATCTCGTGGGCTTTCATGACACCCACAACTGCTAACGCTATCCCTAATCCACCCCCATGTCTTCGTACCCTCGTACTTGGTGGTGAGCCGGTAACACAGGATATCCCAGCTCGTTGGC
Organism: Mycocentrospora acerina; assembly: GCA_022701365.1. Taxonomy (NCBI): domain Eukaryota; kingdom Fungi; phylum Ascomycota; class Dothideomycetes; order Pleosporales; genus Mycocentrospora; species Mycocentrospora acerina. The sequence goes on from JAKUHH010000184.1 coordinate 633,563, forward strand.
CATCGAATGTGGAGGTCTTGAGTGGTTATGGTCCGACAGAAGTGTCTATAGTCTGCGCCATAGTTGACATTCGAAGAGACCCACTCCCAACTGGCCTCATTGGCTACTCCACTGGAGGCAAAATGTGGCTGGTCGAGCCTGGGAATCCAGAACGTGCCGTAGGCTTAGGTGAAGTGGGAGAAATTATGGTATCCAGCGTCATGCTTTCCGAAGGCTACTTTGGAGACGAAAAGCGTACCAAAGCCGCGTTCAGGCCACGTCCGACATGGCTTGCGGACCTCATCCATGATGGTCCGGAACAAGTGTACATGACGGGCGATTTAGCAGTCCACCTTCCAAATGGCGAGCTCGTGTCTCTTGGTCGCGCCGACTCTCAAGTCAAGATCAATGGGCAGCGGATTGAACTAGGGGAAGTTGAGCAGCAGTTGATTGCCTCTGGGTGTGCCACAGGAGACGCTGTTGTCGAGGTCTGCAAGATAGCGGCCTGGGAAAACAAGAAGATGCTAGTGGCCTTCATCCAAACCGGGAAAGATTCGGAATCTTCATCGACAGGAATATGCATTGATTCGATACCATCAGCAAAGGAAAAAATGCAATCTCTTCGCACGGAGGTGGCGACCCGGCTACCACGCCCCTGGACGCCGTCCATATTCGTCCCCATCGAGGTCTTCCCACACTCCGTTTCAGGCAAAACAGACCGTAAAGCACTTCGAGCCATGATCCAAGCCAGCTCGGTCGATCAAATTCTATCGCTCATGTCTGCGACCAAAACCAGCCACGTCGAGGTGTCAACGGAGAATGAGAAAATTTTACAAGCAATGTGGAGCAACGTGCTGCACATTCCAACAACCCAAATATCCGCAAACGATATGTTCACTGACTTGGGAGGAGACTCAGTCGCTTCCATTCGACTCTCGGCGCTGGCCTTGCAACAAGGCTGGAGTCTACGTGTGGCGAATATCATGCAACATAGTAGTCTCCGGGCCATGGCAGAGATGATGAAACCAGAGGAGGCAATTGAACGGGTTGCATTAATACCATTTGCTCTTCTATCTTCGTCAGCACCCATAACACAGTTGGCTACTTCCTGCGGACTCGAGTCAGAGGCAATTGAAGACGCATACCCCTGCACTCCACTCCAAGAAGGCATCATGGCCATATCGCAGTCTCGTCCTGGGACCTACATTGGGAGCTTTGTCTTCAAGATTCATTCTCGTGTGGCAATAGAAACGCTGCAGCTGGCGTGGAATATGGTGCTGGCTCGGAATCCTATTCTCCGGACACGAATCGTAGCCATGGATAACGACGGTTACATCCAGGTAGTACGAAAGCACGAGGCCGTGTCTATCCCAGTCATTACCATGGGTGAGTTAAAGATGGAACAAGAAACACAAAAGAAGAACATGATACTTGGAAAAAGCCTGGCGTTCGCGGCTGTTGCTGAGTCAGACCAAGAAAATTACCTGTCTCTGACTATTCACCACTCAATCTACGATGGCTGGTCAATGCCGCTGTTGATGGACGAGCTCGAGGAGGCCATCACTGCCGGGCCCTTGCCAGCAGCTCTCCCAACAGGTTTTAACGAGTTCGTGGCATTCATTCAGCATGACAAGCAGGCGTCTGTCGACTTCTGGAGATCCCAACTTGATGAAGCTCAGCCGGTCGATTTCCCAGCACGACCAAACCTCACCTATCAATCCCAGACAGATTCCATGTCAATAAAAAAACTGCAGTGCCCAGTACAGATGTCACGTTCAGCTGTTACACTCCCGTTGATGTTGCGCACTGCCTGGGCGATAGTTCTGTCTCGCTACACTGCGTCCGACGACATCCTGTTCGGAGCGGTGCTTTCTGGTCGAAACGCACCTGTTGCCGGTATCGATCGCCTTCCGGCACCTACTTTCACCACAGTTCCGGTGCATATGAGGCTGCAGGACACGCCAACTCTAGAAAGTTTGTTCAAGCAGGTTCGGGAGCAGTCCGTCGCCATGATCCCACATGAGCAGCTGGGACTGCGTTCCATTTCGCAGCAGTTCGCCCAGGACTCTGGAATGCCTCTGATCTTCAATAATTTACTTCTAGTTCAAACTTCCAAACTTGTGGCTTCTGAAAACGAAGAACGATCTCTCACGCCAGAGGAATCCCTCTCACAAGCTATGTCAGAGAGTTACGGCCTCGTTGTAGAATGTGTGCCCGAAACTGGTGACGAGAATAGTGTCACAATTCATATCCATCATGATAGCAAGTTGCTATCCGCAGAGGCAGTCTCATGGCTGATACAGCATTTCCAAGAGGCTATCCGCTGGGTCTGTAGCGCACCCACAACCAGCCGCCTGGCCGACTTCGACATGGCTTCTGCGGCCGATCAGGTGGCAGTCAAAGCATGGAATCAGCCATGTCCGCCGCTTGAGAAGTCATGCATTCACTGGACAATTGAGCAACAGGCCAAAACCCAACCCGATGCAATTGCACTCGATGCAACCGTAGGCGGCCGGTGGACGTACCATGCACTTAACGAAGCATCGTCTCGCCTGGCCCTTCACTTGATACGTGAAGGAGTTGAGCCTGATTCCAGTATTCCCGTCATGTTCGAGAAGGGAGCCTGGGCTATCATCGCCATGCTTGCCGTGCTCAAGGCTGGCGGCGCGTACGTGCCACTGGATCCAAAAGACACATTTGGCCGACACCAGCACATTCTCCATCAAACGAAAGCCAAATTTGTTCTCGCCGCTGACACGGATGCGCTTGCTGAGCATTCTATTCAATGTGTCGCCGTCAATGCTTTCGAGATGAAAGTCTGGCCCACAGACACCACGATCGTCAGTCCAGCTCATCCCTATAGTGCCGCCTACATCTTATTCACGAGTGGCTCGACTGGTGTACCCAAGGGTGTTGTCATGGATCATTCTTCCCTTGCCACAGCTGCAGCCGCCATGCGGGCAAGATTTGAGTTGGGACCTCACAGTCGTGTTTACAATTTCTCGTCCTTTACATTTGACGTCTCTATCCTAGACATTTTCATAGCCCTATCTTCTGGCGCTACTGTCTGTTTGCCTTCCGAAGCAGAGCGCCTGGATGATCTGTCGGGTTCGTTGCGAAGATTCCGAGCATCCTTCGCCTTCCTAACACCGACTATGGCGTCTCTTGTGGACCCCGACGCAGCCTCTGGAATGGATACTATCGTCCTGGGAGGAGAAGCAGTCACTGAAGATGCACTTTTCCATTGCCGCGGCGCAAAGAATATCCTCGCTGGTTATGGGCCTACAGAGACTTGTATCCTGTCCGCCAGTGGATCTTTACGAGATGTCAGTCGCTCTTGCATTGGGAGACCATTGGGTGGCCAACTCTGGATCATTGACCCATCATCATCTGATCGACCTCGTCTTGCCGCCATTGGGTGCGAGGGTGAGCTTGTCATTTCCGGCAACACGCTTGCCCGACAATACCTTGGAGACACCGAAAAAACGGCGGCAGCGTTTGTTGAGAATGTCGATTGGTTGGCGGATCAGTCCACTCAACGATTGTACCGCACTGGAGATCGCGTTCGATTCCAGCCAGATGGAACAGTGATTTTCTTAGGTCGTCTAGATGCACAGATCAAGCACAATGGAAGACGTCTAGAGTTGGGTGAGATCGAGTATCATGTGGCAGCCACTCAGCGGATCGAACACGCCATCCTTTCTTACCCAGCCCGAGGACCATGGAAGAAGACACTTACTGCTGTAGTAGAGCTGGCAGGAAACATTGGAGATCGGCTCACCTTGTCATTCAATCAACAAAGTTCGCTCGATTCAGTCTTGCTCACTCCCAATCATCAAATCGGGGCTGCACTGGCAGATGTGCGCTCCGAATTGGCTGCCAAGCTTCCTTCATACATGATGCCACAAGCCTGGATTGTCATCAGCAAGATGCCGCGTGGCTCAGCTGCAAAGATTGATCGAGCCCGAATTACTCGCTGGGTCACCAACGCGTCTGAGGAGACATACGAAAATTCGCAATCTCCCGTAGAAGAGCACACCACAACCACGAAAACGACGAGTTCTATTGAAGAGCAAATTCGAAATCTTTGGGCTGCAGTGCTAAATCGCCCAGCAGCAAGAATTGCCATTGACGTACCATTCCCCCAGTTCAGCGGCGATTCTGTCTCCGCCATCCAAGTTGCATCTAAGGCCAAGCGAGCAGGTCTCATTATTACTGCTCAAGATGTTCTACGCTCACAAACCATCGAGAGATTGGCTCTAGTTGCAGAGGAAGCCGCTGCAAAAAATATTGATACACTTCAAACCTTGAAGATACGGCCCGAGTTTGTCGAAAATGGCAAACCTTTCCCTCTTTCCCCCATCCAGCGCATGTACTTCAAGCACATAGCCGCGGCAGAGAATAAAAGCGCGGAGAATGAGTCTCACTTCAACCAGAGCTTTTTGCTGCAATTGTCACCCACCATCAGCCAGGACAAGCTCAAGGCGGCCATTCAGTCTCTTGTAGAGCGAAACCCAATGCTGCGAGTCAGATTTCAGCAAGAGCTAAGCGGTAACATTACTCAGACTATCAGCACGGATACTTCCGGATCTTACGGCTATCATGACCTGGGAAACTGCACTGTGACCCAGGCCAACGAACATATCAGTGTCAAGCAGAAAGACCTTCATCCAACCACGGGGCCCATCTTCTTCGCGTCAACTATGCAGATCGATGAAAACAGGCTTCTATTTCTGTCCGCTTTGCACCTTGTTGTTGATCTTGTATCATGGCGAGTCATCGCACAGCAGTTAAAACAGCTACTGGCAGGCGAAGAAATGCCCGCTGCACTCTTAACAACGAGTTTTCATGAGTGGACTATTTTACAAGAAGAACAGACCAAGGCTACAGAAAAAACTACTCCTCTGCCTCAACCGGCCGATTTGAATTTCTGGGGAGTTGCTGAACAAGAAAGCACATACGGTCATATTTCTCAAGCATCATTCTTGCTCGATGAAGCCACTTCCACACTACTACTTTCGCAGAGCAACAAATCCCTGTCTTCAGAAACAATCGACACACTCACTGCATCCTTGGCCATGTCCTTTGCACGGACGTTTCCAGAAAGAGCAATCCCGATAATTCACCTTGAGGGGCACGGACGAGAAGCTTGGGATGATGATCTTAATATCGGCGAAACGGTTGGATGGTTCACAACTATGTACCCATGCACAGCAGCTGTCAACTCCACCAACAGCACTGTGGCTGCCGTTCGAGCCGCCAAAGACTCCAGAATCCGCACTCCAGGCCGCGGACGGCCCTACTTTGCCTCTCGATACAGCAACAGCAATGATGGAGATGATGAGCCTCATCAGATGGAAATTCTCCTAAATTATGCTGGAGGATATGGCGAAATTGAAGGTGAAAACAGTGACGCTCTGCTTCGCATGCCAGACGAAGCAGTGGCTAACCAAATTGACAACCACTGTATTGGGAAGAACATTCGCCGGCCTGCGCTTGTTGAAATATACGCTGCCATCAACCACGGAAAACTTGACGTATCATTCACATGGAGTAGTCAGATGCAGCATCAACCTCGCATTCAACAATGGATCGATTCCGCACAAGCGATGCTGCAGAAGACTGCTCTTGACCTCATCGAGGTCCCCGCGCAGCCAACCTTGAGCGACCTAGAATTGTTTGATGGAAATCATGATAATCTCGACTCTATCATTGAGAAGTCATCTGGTTTGACGGACAGTTTTGAAAGTGCCGAGATTATAGACATTTATCCAGCCACCGCGCTCCAGAAACGAATGATTAAGGCTCGCCAGTCCGGAACGCAACTATTCAACGTCAAGCAGGCATACAAGTTCCTTCTAGACGACCAAATTGACAAGGTAGTATTGCGTCTGTCTTCCGCATGGCAGCAAGTCCTTCAAAAGCATGCTGCGTTACGGTCAATCATCGTGGAGGACAACAGAAACATGCTATACAATGTGGTCTTCAAGCAAACCCGCGCTGCCATGACCGCTTCATGGATAACCGCTTCAGAGATTGACCTCCGTCTCAACGAGACATCATCCATTGGTCCCGAACTACCCACATTCGAGCTGCTGCTGGAAGAAGGCAGTGATACTGCCCACGTACTATTGCAGATCAGCCATACTATTTGTGATGCCTCTTCCTTGGCGGTCATGATAAATGACTTGCAAGATGCCTACCACGGGAAGCTGAATCGCATATCGAGATCTGGTATGGTGCATAAGAAGCTCGCAGCCCGTCATGAGCTCGGTACCAAGGACAACCAGGCCAGCACCGAATACTGGCAAAGACTCCTTCTTGACACCAAACCTGCCAAATTCCCATCTGGAGGTGGTCCCCACCAAGGAATGTACACCAGCGAGGACCTCACCATTCCTTACACTCCTGCCCTGCGCACACTTGGCGAGCGCTGTGGTTCTACACTCGCTACCACACTTCAAGCAGCATGGGTACTAACCTTGCACTCTCTCCTCGATCAAAAAGACGTCACTTTCGGCTACTTTTCCTCCGGCCGCGACCAGCCAATCCCTGGTATTGAAACCGCCGTCGGTCTCTTCATGAACCTCTGTGCGAGCCGCACACGCCTCAGCTCTGCAACGACAATCTCCACTCTTCTTCGTGACATTCAAGAAGACTTTTCTAATGGCCTACAACACCAAAGCGCTTGCCTTGACGTGGTAAACGAACATGTGGCTGCACCACTCTTCAACACGGCATTCAATTTTCCCAAGTCGAGCGCTGCCACGGCCGATGAGAAGACAGAGGAGAATAGAATTGAGTTTGAAGCCGTTGGGGGCACGGACCCAATGGACTTTTCTATCCTGGTGCGAGTGAAGGACGTACAAGATGATGAGGGTATTAGTGTGTCGTTGGAGTACTGGCCAAATAAGACTGAAGCAGAAATGGTGAAGAAGGCGGGTGCGGTGTTTGCGAGTGCAGTGGCATGGATTGCTGAGGCAGAGGGATGCGAAAAAGCTTTGGCGTTCTGTTAGATTATTTTACCTGTGTTCGTCTGTGAATACGTATTTACTTGGGATAATTAGTTGTTTGTATTAAATTCCTAAACTTTACACTTGATCCACTTTCACAAAACCTTGATCAAAACCAAGCGAATCAATTCCAAAAACTTGGAAATGGTCTTAATGAGGCTAGCCGTCAATGTCGGTTTGTGAAATTTAATTTGTATTGTACAATGATTCAGGTTTGTAGATCTTAAAGAGCGCCATCCCTATTATTTTTAGAGATGCTCGGTTATTCAAAGAAGGGCTTACACCTATACTCATGTATCACTTTGACTGTCTACTCTATCAATCTTTCATCCATCTTTACCTCAACAAGCTTTGCCATTCCTGTGAAGCTTCGCTCAATAGTTTTCACCCATTTTCATGCCAAAAAGCTCAAGTATCATCGTCCAAGGTGTTGCTCCTGGCCATCCAAGGGTCTTTGAGGAGCTCAGAAGCTGGCTTTCTTTTTTCTGGTAGCCACTGAAGCATCGACTTTATAAAGTTAAGGAAAAGCTCTTTGTTCTCTCCGTGAAGAGCTGACACTGATTCTTCAAGAGAAAGCTGCGGCACGACTCTTCCTCCAGCGCCCTTCCAGCGACCTATTGTGAATCAACTAGGTCAGTTGGTAATAACATACGTACAATACTTACCGCGCTCATCGAAGACATTCTTTGTAACTCCACTTCTTTGCAAATACTCTAGTGGAGGCTCTCCAAGATAAGCAACTATTTCAGCGACGTGATCGGCCGCTGTGAAATTCTGATCTTCATCTATCGCATTGAACAGATGTTTGTTCTCGAATAAATCCCAGACCTATTTTCGATTTAGTCAGAAGAAACAGCCGAACAAAAAAATCTTACTAGTGCTGCGACGCTCCAAATATCGATACTTAAATTCCACTCCATATCAAACAAAATTTCTGGGGCACGTTACAATTCGGGTTGAACAAGACCTTTATGATGTCTACCTATACGAGCCTCTCCAAAGTCACAAAGGGCAGGTTGGCCCCAAAGAGAATCTCTAGGAAGTCCAAGCTTATGAGAGCTATAGATTGTACGAACGTCGTCAATGACTTTCCTTGGAGAAGGGTTATCTGCCTCAGCTTTTTCAACATCAGTAAGTAGAGATTGATCAGCCACTGTCAACATGATGTTCGATGGATTGATGTCTGGATCTATCTGTGAGTCATGGAAAAAAAAGTGGTTGCAACAGCTTCGGACTGGAATGACGAGATTGAGTCGGCTATGCTCTAGCGCTAGTACTTTGACTACGAACCTACCTGTATGTACTACTCCAGCCTCATCATGAAGGAACGACAGAGTGTTAAACAAGTTTGACAGAGTCCATTTCAAAATTGGCTCATTCAATCTATGTGACCGATTCAAGTACTGAAATTCTCGAATAGTCATGTGCATCGGAGGATGAACCAGACACAAGTGTTTCCCAGTCGGACCAAAAATTTCAAATGTCCCCACGAGACCACGAATGAAGGACTGCCCAAGATGCTGAGATTTGAGCGAACTAACACGTCTGTAGAACTGCAGCTCCCGATGAACCCGTGAGGATGATTTGTCAGCGTCTCGAGTGCAAACCTTTATCGTGACAAAGTCGGCATTCCTTCGTCGTAATTTAGCAAGATGGACAACGGAAGGGTGTAGGGACAAACTTCAAGTTTCGACAGAGCCAGGCTGTAGAGTGCGCACCACAATCAAGTTTTGCTAATACCTTGTAGCTTGAGTCAAGGATGTGACCAATTCGAACAGGATAGAACTGATCGGGGCTGTACCAAGGGAGACGCTCTTCTTCAAAAGGTTGGCTGGGGTTTATACTCGTCGTATGAAATTTCGACAGCTGGATCCTGCATAGTGGTCGTAGTTGTTGGAGGCGGAGTTGATTGACGTGTTTGAACATATTTGAGGAGACATTGATCTGTTTCCAAGCCGATTTGCGTTTGGTTTAGCGTGTTGGCACGTCGTCCTTGAGATTTTAGCGTGGTGTCCTTGACTAGCAGTGTTGGCAGGTCTACTATGTACTGTCCTTGAGATTTTAGCGTACTGTCCCTGACTAGTACTAAAGTAGGCGTGTCGGCAGGTCTACTGTCCTTGAGATAAAAGCGGAGTGTCCTTGACTAGTACTAAAGTACGTAACGCTAGTCTATTACAAACTTAGTCAAGTATTTGCTATCTTTAGTTAGGGACATTAAGATTTTGCTTAGTAAGCTCAAAGATCTCTAGAAGTAACTATTTAAAGGAAGAACTTAAAAAGATTAATACAGACTTTATACAATATCAAAAGAAATTTAAAATATTTAAGAAAATAATAGACGTAATAGAAATAAAGATACAATTAAGATTAGAATTTAATTAGAATTAATTTAGAATGGAATTCAGAACCTGTTAGCGCCTGATAATTTAAGACTTGACCTATCCTATTTAGCTCCAGCGCCTTTACTTTTGCTAGTCAAGGACAGCACGCTAAAATCTCAAGGACAGTAGACCTGCCAACACTGAAAACGAACTTTTCGTAAGTTCGACGAGGACTTGGATTCTACAATCGGCACAAATATGTTTTTGCTCGCCTAAACTTTGGCATGTTCTGTAAGCTACTCAATTTTCAGTAAACTCTTCAAGACATGGAAATATGGCGTAGCTATTTTTTGCCTTATTTACATGGAAAGAAACTTAATTATTTGTTCAGTGGAGTCAGTTTCACGCGCTTTATATGGCGATTTTCTTGTCATCTTCTTCATCTTTCTCATCGTCTTGTTTCTCACGAGCATCTCCTTCTTCTTCTTCCAGACCATTCAAACTGTCGGACTCATGTTTACTATTTCCTGACTTGACCTCATTCTCGCTCTCGCTCACTTTGTCCTCCTCTTCCTCCTCTGGAAAAGCTCCCGGAATATTTTGTGTATAATCTGTTTCCAGTTCAGGATCTGAAGGAGTGATACTAGAGAGGAGATTTTGAAAGGCAACCTTCTCTTCTTCAACAGCAGCTCGTTCTCCAAGAAAGATCATGTCGCGAAGACTGAAATAGCACCAAAGTTCCTCAATTATTTAGTCGTCGATTGGAAGGCCTTCGATTCTGGCTTCTTCGAGAATGCGAATTGTCTGTATGTCACCCCGCAGGGCGGCACAGTGGACTATTGTCATACCAAGTCTACATTTTCGGTTAAGTATGGGCTTTCGATTGCAGAGCAGCTTCAAAATTAAATGGCTGTTCTGTTGCACAGCGAAGAAGTCAGCTGTCAAACCACGAAAATCTTGGACTTCAAGATCTGCTCCAAGTAGTAGTAACCTTTCACAAATGTCTAAGGAGTGATTCATAGTCGCATAAATTAAGCTTGTCCGCCCGGCTTTATCCTGGTGGTTCAGGTCCAATACTGTACTCAAGACTAAGCTTGTAATCTCCCCTTCAGCAGATGTCGAATCCGTATTGGTTCCGATATTTTTATTCGGAATTTTGAGGTTGGCACCAGCATCTAGTAATTTCTGACAACATATCAACGACGACGAGTCTACTGCCCAACTCAAAACTGACTTGCCTTGATTGCAAGTTGCGTTAATGTTGGCTCCGGCTTGGACTAGAAGATCGACGATCTCTAGATGAGCGTACCGCGCTGCCCAATGAAGCGGCGTACATTCAAATCGATCTCGGAGAATGATACATGCTGGGTCCAATTCAACTAGAAGAGCAAGATTTTCAATCTGATTTTCTATAACCAGCTCATGTGCAGGGCTAAGTTTTAGGCTGTAGCGTACATCCTGGAGGTTTGGATGGTCTTTGGAGTTATCAAAATATCGACAACCCAGCTCTCTCAGCCAGAATTCTTCACCAAGAGTCCTAGACAGTTTTTAGTCCCGAAGTCACTACCAATTTGTGCTACTTACAACTCGCTCGAGCCACAAGATTGTACGTCGAGACCAGACTCGAGGAGGAAAAGAAATATATCTTTTAGCAAATAATGTAAGGCCATCTTGACGCTTTAGATATATATTCATTTAACCGGGAGTTCTGAATACTTACGGAGCAAAGTGAAAGAAAGGAAGAGTCGGGGAAATAGTCATTTGGCTTAATTTTATTCCTTTCCATGGAATTCCGATATTTTCAACACTGCCACCATATTGTATGATTCTTTCGAGTTCCATAGAAGCTGGGAAGTTGTAGACCGCACGTGGTATTCTTAAGCTCCAAGTACCGCTGATACCACCGAGATCTCTCCATGACGCCGTAAATTCAATTCCTAGAGGGAGTAACCATGCAGGAAAAATGTACTGGAAGTGCACAGACCCCAACAATTGGTTTTGTTTACCACATCTACTGAAGTTACAAGACCGGTGGTTGAGTAACGGTACATCAGTAAAATTGTAGAAAGCAGCGCCAACAATGCCTTGTAACCATTTTGGGGTGCCACCTTGAACTTTGATGTGGCACTGGCAAGGACATCGCCGTGGGCAGTTCCGGCTTATGAGTTTTGTTTCGATTGTGACGTATGTGTTTAATTGTTGCGTCGCATTTGAAAAGCCTATATTTTTTCGACTGACCGTGGCGGATGATGGCGCCAAAAGAGATAGATGTCCCGTGTCATCACCATCGGAATGGCTGTAGATTGCGTTTTCTGATATAACATTTTCGAGGATCGTTGCTGTGGTCATATTCGTTCCGAATTCTAGTGATACTGCTGATACATTGTCGGGTTGCATCACGGATATCCGCTGAATGCTTGTGGAGTGTTGGGACATGGCTCGGCTAGAATAATATCAGACAAGAAAAAAAAAGACCGTTACACATACAGATTGTAAGCTGAAAAGGCCAAAGTTAGACTCTTCTTGATTTGATCAAGTTCTAGCTGCAACGCATCGAACCGAGATTGCCCTTCGCCAATGAACTCTCTCCATTTTGCTCGTCGCTTTAATTTTACGATCTTCTTTTCTACCACTCCATTACTTCCGCAGAGAACTTCCTCAAGTAAAAACTTCTTGAAGCTTTCCATTGACCCGTGCCCTCGTATTATATACTTACCAATCTCTAACCTCACATCAGTAGGAGGAGTTTCTCCTAACTCGTCCAAACATCGCTGAACAAACCTCAAGGTTGCCTCAAAGTCGCTTACTGCATTCAAAGTGTCAAAAACATACTGAGGTGTTCCACGAAGACCTTTCAACTTCGAAAGAGCAGATCCTGTAAGGGAAGTTACTCCAATGAGAGTGATGATACTCGCGGCCAGTCCAATAGCCTCCATGGTGACAGAATAGGGAATCCCGCTTGGATGCAGAGGTTTTCTAGATTGAGATTATGAAAAAAAAGCCCATAGATATTTGAATTGTGTAGCGGGCTGAAGTTGTCGTTCGAGGTGGGGAGTCAGGGCTGGTAATAAACCAGACGTCAAACATTACGCAATTAGAAGGCTGAGTGCATGAGGAGGCTTGATCCGACTCTATCAGAGCTTTGAAACGGTAAGTTGAGCCAATCAGGGTAACAGGGCTGAGTGCGTTGTCAACAATAATACTGGATAGAATCGGAAGCGCTCAACCTTGTGTGACCATAAGTAACCGTCGAACTCGTACATAACCCAGAGGCCATTTTGTACGCTTCAACGTTGGCACAGATTTAGGATCATGATATCGGAAAACTTAAATTTGGAAAAAAAAGTGCGATGGGAAATTCGTGTTTGAGAGAGCCGTACAGAAAACGTCGCTGATTCTGCTTGCGGGAAGCTATTTAGCACAAGCTGTCGCTCATGAACATACTGGAATGAGAGACTCTTTCTGATGAAAACGAATAAATAGAAAATCGAGAGATTGAGTAAAATTCACTTAAAACCAGCGAAGGTACAAGTAGAAAATGATGTCAAGAGTCATGTCGGAGTGTCATGACTTGTGTTGAAAGGGGCGCACGAGCCAGCAGTTCGTTGCTCCAGTCAGCACCGCGATATCTCCAACATAGATGTCAAACAAACATTACCTTTCCGAAGAATCTATAAGAAAAAAAGTGTGCTATGATTTTCAATTACTGGGCAGCTGATCGAATGCCAAGCTCTGCCATCGTGGTAGCGGATATGTCAGTTTGTCGTCGCAAGACCCATGGCCAAGAGTAAACACGTGAGCATTAGCTACGTTCTCAAGTGGAGTCCCTCCTTAACAACCAAGTCAAGGCATACTCATGAGAGGCCACCGAAAAGGCGCGTAGGATTCGAGCGACATCGATTCTGCTTTTGGAAAGCGCATCTTATCACATCTCCGAGCGCCCTGATATCTCCGACCCCACCCCGCCCGCCATCTTGCCCGCCGCCAGGAATCACGCAATTCACGCTAGCATGTAATTTTGGTCGCGTCAACGCGACAATCCGCATTTTGCCTTCTCTCGCCCGAAAAACGTGTGGGAGCCTCCAATCATGGTACAGGGAATGAATTGCGTATTGATAATTCCCCTCGGCTGGACCTGTGCCGATGTCGCTATGTCTATGGGTGATTTCTCGTGGAAGGCGCAATGGCAGCGTAGTTCCTTCACCCACATTTCCCCGCGGTGAGACGTTTAGAGAGTTGTCGCCTGCTCTCAGTCTCTCGTATATCTCAAGAGGGAAGTGAAGCAGATCAGTACCAAGATCTAGCCCAAGGGAATCTTTTCAATATGCATTTCCAACAGACGGAATCTGCTGGCCCAGGCGCCACCGAGCAGACGACACCCAAGAACTTCACCAAGAAGTCGTCGAGCCTGCCATTTGGCCAGGACCTCTCCCTCGAGTCCATCAGCGGCCCCACTTACCTCACAGCCCAGACGCTTGTCCAGCAGGTCGCATACACGCTCTCAGACAAGATCTTTGCCTACTCTGCCGAGTCGTTTGACCTGGATGTGGCCGTCAAGTACTGGCAGGAGCAGGGCGAGAAGAATGCGTTTGGATACCAGACGGGTGTTTCGTCCCTCGAGACACGCACTGGCGCTGGCGCAATTGCATTGGGGTACATGTTCTCCAAGGACTTTGACCTGAAGAAGCGCCACATTCCCCAGTCGATTGTCGCCTCCTCCTCCACGCTCAACTACCTCCGCTCGACTCTCGACCAGCTCTCCGCCCTCTACTCGGTCGCCAACCCGCTTACTGCCCACATCGCCGCCGTCGACTACTCAGCCAACACAGACGCCGGCCTTGTCACCGACTATGTCTCCTCCCTCACCCTCGCTGAAGACCTTGGACTGGGCCTTGTCTGCAGCCCGTCTGTCTTCGAGACCCAGCACATGTCGCTCTTTGCTACCCTGCTCTCGAGCATCCTCCCCACCATCCACACCTACGACGGTATCAGCGTTGGGCGCGAGACCGCCAGGCTCGTCGACACACTAGACCAGAGCAGGCTGTACAACAGCTACCAGGCTGTGCTGAAGGCTGTCTCCGAGGTGGACAAGAAGCACTCGGACAATGCTGGTCGTGTTGTTCGTCTGCTCCAGGCCTTCAACGACGAGTTTGGCGAAGACTACAAGCTCTTCGACTACTATGGCCACGAGGAGCCCGAGAGCGTGCTCGTTGTCTTCGGTACCGTCGAGGCGTCGTTGACTGCTCAGGTCGCCAATGCCTTGTCCAAGGATGGCGACAAGGTTGGTGTCATCAACGTCCGCGTCTACCGCCCATTCGTTGAGGAGGCCTTCCTCGAGGTACTCCCTAAGAGCACCCAGCGCATCGCTGTTCTTGGCCAGGTCAAGGACGAGACCGCTGTGTTGGACGATGCCGAGTACTCCAGGCTTTACTCTGACGTCTTGGCGGCCATCCAATTTGCTTTTGAGAAGAACGTTGAGGTTACAGACGTCAAGTACTCTCGCGAGCAAGTCTGGACCCCGAGCAACATTCTTGATGTCTTCCGCCAGATCTACAGCGAAAAGACTCAGTCTGACTCCCGCTCCTACGTCGATATCCTAAACACTGCGGATGTCAAGCAGTACACCTTCTGGAACCTTGATGAGTCGCTTGCTGCCAATGCTCCATTTGTCGTTGGCAAGCTCTTGTCGTCTGACTCTTCTAAGAACGTCTTTGTTCGCAATGGCCATGACAACCTTGTCGGCGGTGGCGTCACTCGCACTGACATCCGCAACGCCGACTACACCATCGAGGCTCCCTACTCGATCGAGCAAGCTGATACCGCTTCCATTGGCGACTTGACCATCCTGCAGCAGTTCGATGTACTCAACGGCGTCAAGTCAGACAGCTCTATTATTGTCAAGCTTCCCGGCGTCAAGAACGAAGACATCGAGAACAAGCTGTCTCCGGCTTTCCGCAAGGTTCTTGTTGAGAAAGACATCCAGCTCTTTGTGCTCGACCCCACCCTCTCGGAGGCAGTCGCCGAGGATTCTTCCCTCGAGACCTACCTCACTCAGCTGGCTTTCCTGAAGATTGCTCGCGAAGATTTGTTGACCTCTGGCCTGCCCAAATTGGCTGCCATCAACGGTAGTTCCGAAGTCTTCGAGAAGCTCACCCAACAGCTTGAGTCTGCCCTCCGCGAGGTTGAGGTTCCTGCTGCTTGGGGTACCGTCGAGGAAGACGTTGAGCCTATCCGCCTTCCCGCTGATATCAACGTCAACAGCTTCGCGCCCTTTGACCGCGTTGAGTCTGAGCCCCCGACACTCCTCAAGGACTGGACCGTCGCAGCCAAGGGCTTTGCCTTCAAGGAGGCCTTTGGCACGGAGGCTGCTCTTCGCCCAGACTTGGGTATTAAGACCGCAGTCGTCACCGTCAAGGAGCACCGTCGTCTTACACCACTCACCTATGACCGTAACATTTTCCACATCGAATTCGACCTTGGCAATTCTGGCGTTACCTACGCCATTGGCGAGGCTCTTGGTATCCACGCGGAGAACGACAAGACAGAGGTTGAGACTTTCATCAAATGGTACGGCCTCAACCCTGATGAGGTCGTTGAGGTGCCATCTCGTGAAGACCCCAATGTCCTTGTGAACCGCACCGTCTACCAATCTTTGCTCCAGAACATCGACATTTTCGGTCGCCCACCCAAGCGCTTCTACGAAGCCCTTGCCGAGTTTGCCGATGAGGAGAAGGAGAGACTTGAGCTTCTGCAGCTCATTAGCCCCGAGGGTGCAGCAGAGTTCAAGCGTCGATCTGAAGTTGACACAATCACCTTCGCCGACATCCTCCTTGAATTCCCGTCTGCACACCCGTCTTTCCATGACATTGTCCGAATCGTCAGCCCTATGAAGCGCCGAGAGTACTCCATCGCTTCTTCTCAGAACGTGACACCCACTGCTGTCTCCCTGCTCATCGTCACGGTGAACTGGGTTGACCCCAAGGGCCGCGACCGCTTTGGTCAGGCTACACGTTACATGGATGCCTTGAAGATTGGCCAGACAGTTACTGTCTCTGTCAAGCCCTCCGTCATGAAGCTTCCCGCCAAGACCACCGCACCCATTATCATGGCCGGTCTTGGAACAGGTCTTGCTCCCTTCCGTGCTTTCGTTCAAGAGCGTGCCTACCAGAAGCAGCAAGGCCACGAAATTGGCGAGGTTCTGCTCTACATGGGATCTCGTCACCAGCGCGAGGAGTACCTCTTCGGCGAGGAATGGGAGGCATACCAAGATGCTGGTATCATCACTCTCCTGGGCCGTGCCTTCTCCCGTGACCAGCCGCAAAAGATTTACATCCAGGACCGCATGCGCGAGAGCTTGGGCGATATCCGCAAGGCCTACCTTGAGAAGGAGGGCAGCTTCTACCTGTGTGGTCCTACATGGCCTGTGCCTGATGTCACAGAGGTGCTTCAGGAAGCCGTCGAGGTCGACCACAAGATCAAGACCTTTGGGGACGACAAGGCGAAGAAGGTTGATTCAAGGAGGGCAATCGAGACATTGAAGGACGAGGGGAGGTACGTGCTCGAGGTCTACTAAGCGGATTCTGGAAAGAGTATGAAAAATGTAAATAGATGGAGTTGGTACATAGATTCATGTCATTTCAAAAAATAGACGGGGTTCAACATTTACCAATCAACAAAGACTATTCTTCGATATAAATTTCTCAAATGCGTGTAATTCACCCCGCATACTTCCATTCTCTAGGTATACCACGTCGGCTCCGGCACCTCCCCCAAAAGCTCAAATCTACCCAGCTCCCTCTCCTTGTACGCCACAGGATCATGCAGCGTATGCGTCCTCACATCCCTCCAGAACCGATCCAACCCCACCCTCTCGCTCGTCGCCTTGGCCCCCGTCACCTCAAACACCCCCGCCGTAACCCGCAACCCCGTATCCGTCGTCACCACTTTGGTACTCGCAACCCACTCTGCGAACTCACCTCTCTGGCGCGCGGTAATCTTTGTGCGCGCCGCGAGGTCGAGACTGGGCTGTATGAAGATTGCGTCTGCCTGTGCGCCTGCGGAGTCTGCGAGGGCGACGGCGGCGCGGAGGTGCGCGTGGAAGTTTCCGTAGCGGGAGAGGATGTAGAATTCTTCCGTGGGGGAGTCTTTATTCTGTTTTTTGAAACATTGTTGTTAGATTTTTTTAAAGAAGAAGAAGAAGGGGTTTGAAAAGGGGTGGGAATTTTGAGAGGAAGGGGGGTACTTACGTCTCCGCCAAAGGGCCAGGCGCGCGTGTTCTTCACGGTGTACTTTGCTGCGTAGTTTTGTGCGCCGAGGGCGATGCCGAGGTAGAAGTTGCTGAAGACGAGTTGGATGGTTGGGAGGAGGAGGGATGCGAATGGGATGCCTAGGATAGAGAGGTCTGGTTTCTTTGCTTCGGTGTCCCAGCCTAGGGCGTCTGTCCATGGTACGCTTACGTCTTTGATCTTTACGCTGCCGGATTCTGTGAGTCGCAGGCCAATGTTCCTCCAGTCGTGGCCGAACTGGATGCCTGGTTGGTCGGTGAATACGAAGGCGAAGATGTGGTCTTGTGTTCCTTCGTGGACGCCCTCGAGGACGGTGAGGTCCGAGATGACGCCCCCGGTGTTGAAGAACTTGGCGCCGTTGAATGTGAGGGTGTCGCCGGAGGAGGTGATGGATAGATCGCTATCACGGGGGTTTACGGCGCCGCCAATGAAGTAGTTGTTTGAGATGATGAGTTCCTGGTAGCGGTCTGCTTGCGAAGGAGTGCCAACGATAGATGCGGTTGTCGACCAGAGGAGATGGTAACCAAGGAGCATACCAATTGATCTGGTGGATTGTCAATTTTGAGGTTCGATTTAATCTTTGTATTTCCATTGGCATGGACTTCCATGTTCGACTTACCCGTCTGCTTCAGCAACTTTTCGGATGGCTTTGTACCCCACGCTCCATGGTTGTTCACCACCGCCATATTTCTTTGCACCGAGGATCTTTAAAAGCCCAGAATGCTTCAGTAGTGCAACTTCCGCCCGAGGAGACTTGTTCTCCTTGTCTCGTATCACAGCGTCGAGAGCTAGGACGTCTGCAACATCTTGGGCGCGCTGGAGCCAGCTTGCCTCGTCTTCTGGGATTTTGGACCACTTTCCCTCATACTCTGCATAGATAGCTGGGTCTCTAAACGGAACGTCTTGAGCGTTTCCGTGCGCGCCATCCGTGCCGTTAGAAATAGCCATTGTATTTTCTTGTTGCTATGGCGAAGAATGTTCACAAATGATTCACAATATTTGTTGTTCACGATGACACAGAGGTGCATCCGAGAACGCTGCGATATAACTCTCACTGTTATAGTATTCAATATGAGGTTGCACAAGATTGCGTGCTAAACACCACCTCTGAGCTTATCTTGCAAGTTACGGGGCAATCATGACGACGTTGGGAGCTCAGATGTCGTGCCAAGCTGAGGAGGGGTCAAACACGTACGCAGCAATTTGAGTTGCATGTTCGGGTGTTGATACTGCATAGTCACATCTGATGCGCCGATTAACGATGAGGTTGGAGAGGACTTTGGGTGGATGCACGGTACCCTGCATTGGCCGTAGGTATCACGACAAAATCATTGGTTGAACTAAATATCGATACAAGCCTTCGCCATCTACCATGACAATGACACCATCTCTTATAAGGCCATTTTATCTTCTCACTTCTTGGAACTCCACAAAACCCCCACAGGCCCTATCTCCGCAGATCGCTCATCGATCATTGCAACTTCTTGGTCTTCGCAAAGTACCTCGACGTGTCGCCCAATGGCAGCTCCACGATGGAGTCCTTGAGGAGCAAAGCGAATGTTAAGTACCTGGGTGTGTCAATTAATGTTTGCGGTAGAACTCTGTGCGGAACTTACCACCCAATCAGTCCAGCGACAAAACAGAACCCTCCTCCGCCCTTCTTCAGAGCAATTGAGGCGGCTAGATGCCCATCAGCAGTAGCAAAATAGCTCGAGGCAACCAGCAGAAAGCCAAAGACCACAGTAAAGAAAATGCCAATGTATACCAGATTCGTGGGCAAAGATGCCACGAGGAACACAAAGGCGAATACAGTCCAAACTGTGTTTTGATCAGTTCGGCACGTAGGACAGACTAGACACTTGGTACTCACGAATCATGAAAAACCCCAAGGCATTGTTATATTGCGTTACGTCGTCTCCGTATGCAGCCTTGACGCCAAAAGCAGGAGTCAAAATTGCGCCGAAGCCACCGTAGAAGAGCCCTTTACGCTTCAGTCAAAATAGCTTGGAAGGAGAAACAATAACGACTTACCGAAAGCACTAAAAACGGTGTAGGCGAACGAGTTCCCTGCCGCAAGCTCCCACTGAGCAGTGATGAGGAGGCCGAACGCAGCCGCGAAGAAAAAGTTGGCAACAAAGACATTCTGAGTTGTAACGCCCCGCCATTCCATCAAACTGAGTGAAAGAGTTGTCAACGTTGTCGAGAAAACGCCGATCGCGAGGGCCGTCTGGAGTCGTTAGCAAGAAATGTTGAACACCAGAGCTAACACACTCACCCCTTCGCCCGGAATTCTAGGCACAGTCGTATTTTCCAAAGGTCTCTCATACACATGCTGCTTCTCTATGTCTGAAGCACTGGCGCTGGATTTATTGATATGAATGAAGTTATCGACTGGTAATGGAGAAGGCATTTTTGATTCTGAAGTGCAATGCAAACAGACGAAACTACTTCAATCCTAAAACGGTGGAGACTTCATGCTTCTGTACTTAAGAGCAATTATGTTTCTCTGGTAACGCTCATTCTGGGATACATTGCGTGCTGTCCATTCTTTTGGTCATAACACTCACTATATCGCGCAAGTTACAAGCCGATTTATTTTCCAATATCGGCCAGCGCATCGGAGCCTTTGCATCGTCAACTATACGCCGCGGAGTATAAGATGCACAGTATAAGAGAGCAATCACGTAATGTTCCTGGCGAATTGTCTCATGAGAGATCTACCCAGTGCATCCCGCTAACTCAGTTGATCGTTTCAATGGGAATCTTTCGTTTGAGCTCCCTTGCACATGCGCACTCACAAATGTCCAATGACTTCATATCCCTTCGTCCTTTTTTCGAAACTCACAGTTAGGTCACAGATGAGGTAGAAGGCCACAACACGCAAATTTCCGGTTTTCGTACGGCACTGTTTGAGACCCGTACTCAATATGAATTCCCAGACGACTACTGTGCTTCTTCAGCCCGATATAGGAGACAAACTACAATCATTGCCTCACGATCAGACGCAACTATTGCTGTACGGAGCACGACAACCATACAAGGTCGTTACCAACAGAGAAATCCCAGAGCTTCTCCCTGGCGAGCTTCTAGTACAAGTCCAAGCCGTTGGTTTGAACCCTATTGATTGGAAATCAGCGTATGGATTGTACTCCCCCTTCCTCCCTACAGACTAACCAATGGTAGGGAGTACGGATTTGCTCTTCCAGCTTTCCCATGTATCAATGGGAGGGAGCTGGTAGGACGAGTCGTTCGCCAAAATTCTACCAAGCGAACAGACATCAGTGATGGCGACATTGTGTTACTACCTTCATCCTTTTTTGATGCATTGCTCTGACTTATGTCAGGTTCTTTCGATCAGCACTGACTACCGCGATTTTCGAAAATCTGCATTTCAAGAATACGCAGTTGTCAATGGCTTTAGCGCTGTCAAAATACCTTGCGCATTCCACGCGCCTAGGGCTGCATCGGTCGGAGTAGCTTTTGTTGCAGCAGCAATCAGTCTCGGCATCTGCTTAGGATTGCAATTCTCCAGACCAAGATATGTTGATAATTTGAATCTTCTGGGTATTGCCAGATCCCAAGACGTCAATGAAGTTCCGGGAGATGTGATCGATGAAGTCTTCAGTAAAAATAGCTTGCAGGATCGGCTCATGGCGGGCGACTGGATATTGATATACGGAGGTGAGAAAGAGCTTCAAATCTTGTATCAATCCAGTAGTAACTTTGAAAAGCTTCTTCCATCACCGCTCAAGTTGCAATACAGCTAGCGAAATGGAGTGGAATTCACGTCGTCGCAGTTGTTGATAGCAAAAAGCATGGCAGGCTTTTGGAAAATCTTGGTGCTGGTATGCCACCTCGTAATTCAACGACACGTTACTAAGCTTACCAACATAGACATAATCATCGACCGCCATAATCTTGATATTGCAGCTGAACGGATACACAACGAAATCCCAACCCCCATACGCTTTGCGTTCGATACGGTGGGACGAGAAACAGCAACATGGTGTCAAGATCTTCTGGATTCTCAAAAAACGCCTTTGAAGAGTGGCACTGGAGACAATCCCGCTGAATCTGCACATTTTATTGCACATCTTGTCTGTCTTGTCGGTACTCCTAAGGAGAAAAGATCGAGTGTTCGCATTCACAATGTTCCTATCAAACTCTTTCACACAAACCATGATATTGGGAATGCACTTAGCGAGTGGTTGTCAGCTTTGCTTGGATCTGGCGATTTGAAATTGCCAGATATAATATTCAAGGACGGAGGGTTGGACGCTATTAGATTGGGATTGGAGAGGTTGAAGAGGGGTGAGTTGGGCGGGAAACGTTTGGTGGTGCGGTTAGATGGCATTTAAAATGCCACCGGTTGTGTTCATCATTTGATCAATTGTTAAAAGCTTGCAATCTGTTCAGAACAAAACTTTACATGTTTTCTCGTCATTCCCATTAAATTGCTAGTTTGGAACAATGCGAATGGTCACACTCCGCTGGATGACGCGGAAATTCAATTGGCCTTGAAGACACCTGCGAACAGGTAATTATCTCTAAACTAGTTCGCAGATCTCCCCTGCAGGAGTAATACCCGCAATTGATTGTCGTACGTTAACCCCGCAGATCACAACCCATAGCTTAAGCACGCCATCAAAGCTCTTGATGTGGTCATCTCCTTCAGTACCTTCATGGATACCTGTTGTGCCATTACCCCACATTATGGCGCAGGGATTCCTGGAATCACGTTTTCCTGTAAGCTGAGTTCAAAACGCCTATATAGATGCTGTATTCTACTTGGAGGTTCACAATGTAGAGCAATCGATTCTTGCTATTAAAAAGTTGCGGATTTATCTAGTCATTATATCTTCGTCATATCCGAATCCAGTTCAACAACCCTTTAACTATGACAGAAACAAACGGATACACTCCTGCTAAGCCACATGAGCTCAATGAAGATCCCGACCGCCTCTTATTTGCGTGAGTATTCTCTCAAGACCATACTTGTCTAAAATATCATATTGATTTTCAGAACAGGTACTGGGTGCCTAACGTCTCAGGGGGTCTGGTAATCTCTAAAATTCCACAGAGAACAAACTGGGATCTTCCATCAAACGTGCGCTATGCAAAGACAGCCGAAGATAACGGCTTTGAATATGCGCTCACTCAAATCCGCTTCACTGCTTCATATGGCGCCGCAAATCAGCATGAGAGCGTATCCTTCTCCCAAGCACTTCTGCACAACACCGAGCGCCTCAAAGTGATCGCAGCCATCCTTCCAGGGCCTTGGAATCCTGCAGTCGTTGCAAAGCAGATCGCTAGTATTGATAACTACACAAACGGCCGCATCGCAGTGAACATTGTATCTGGTTGGTTCAAAGGAGAATTTACGTCCATCGGACAATGGTGGCTTGAGCACTCAGAACGTTACCGTCGATCCAACGAATTCATTCGCGCGCTAAAGGGCATTTGGACAGCTGGTGAAGAAGGATTCACATTTGGCGGCGATTTCTACCAGTTCCGAAACTACCATTTGCAGCCCAAGCCACTGCAGAAACCACATCCGGAAATCTTTCAGGGCGGAAACAGCGATGACGCTCGAGTGAACGGGGCCGAGGTCAGCGACTGGTACTTTATGAACGGTAATGATCTAGATGGATTTCGGGATCAGATCAAGGATGTCAAGGAGCGCGCGCGGAAGGTCGGGCGCGAAGACCATGTTCGTTTTGCGGTAAATAGTTTTGTCATCCTTCGCGATACAGAAGAGGAGGCTATCCGTGTCTTGCAGGAGATACAAGGCAAGGCGGACAAAGAAGCTGTAGAGGCATTCAGAGACGCTGTTCAGCAAGCAGGTGCTAGCACGGGTAATAAGAAGGGCATGTGGGCGAACAGTAAATTCGAGGATTTGGTGCAGTACAACGACGGATTCAAGACGAAGTTGATCGGAACGAAGGAGCAGATTGCTGAGCGCATTGTTCTGCTGAAGAGTTTGGGAGTCAATTTGGTGTTGACGGCGTTTTTGCACTACGAGGACGAGATCGAGAAGTTTGGTAAAGAGGTTTTGCCGCTAGTGAGGAAACTTGAGAGTGAAGGGAGAGGGAAAGACGTTGAGGATGAGATCAATCGGACGGGAGATGTGTATAGGAAAGCTACATAGTTGCTCAAGGAATTTCTTCATGTTTCAAGCTCACAATGACATTTCTGTTTCAGTGTGAGGATTTCGCGGGTGAGTGGAAAAAATGTTATTAGCTTTCCAATAATTATTTAAATAAACATAGTTAAGACTTCCACATACTCATTAAAACTTGAGGTTCAATAGAGATAGGTATCGGAGGGTACTCATCAAGCTTTGGGATGGAGCACTACCGTCGATGGAGGGAGCCGGCCTAAGCTCATCTTCGTACCAACAACTTATGAAGCAAGCTGTTCGATATTAAAAGAATTGCACACTCAATTCAATTGTCAACTTCGCAATATTGCTACAAAAGATTAAAAATCAAAAAATGTAGACTGTCACTAATTACCGCCAGAGGTTCTTGAATTTTGAAGCTATAAATGCTCAAATGTTTTCGAACCGAGATGATAACTTGTTGGTACGTCAAACAAATAGTTTGATTGTGCCCGTATAAATTTCAAATATCGCTCGAAATACACACTGACCGTATTTTCAAGAAGGAGTTATCTCATTTCCACCAGATCGCCGCACAGAAGCTGCGAACAGCACAGCTCTAACAAACGGCAAATTGTGAGAAGAATTACCGCTGATGGGTAGATAGCAATACTTTATTAATTTTCAGGAAAAGAAAATGAAGTGGCTTTGTTCCCAAGAATTGCGCCAGATGGGATGGCATCACTGCAGTTTGGTTAGCAGGAAATTCAGGAAAATTACGAAAAACGAGAGATTTCCCACCTAATCAGCCTTATTTTTCTGTTTCAACATCGCAGCCTTCTTGACTCGGAGCTTGGCAACTTTGAGTTGGAGCTCTGCAGCCGCCAACTCTGCATTGATTGCCTCCTCGTCGTCATCGTTCGGGAAATCATTCACTCCACTGAAAGAAGTAGTTTGAGCCTCAAGCTCTGGCGAATCAACCTTTAGCATTGTTTGCTTGGATCCTTGGAAAGCTTTCGGATGGCCTTGCGAGCTCATCGCTCCGGGGTCCACGTCGAGTGTGAAATTATGTCCTAAACGTTGACGGGCATATTTATCTTCGCCAGATAGAGAGTGTTTTTCTCGGTCGTGAAAGTTGTCAGTGGAATCACTATGTTCGTATTTGGTATTGAAGGGAGCTTGGATGAATGGGTGCGTAGAAAGTTGAGGCATACCTCTAGAAAGAAGGTCTTGAGATCCTTGAGGACCGCAAGGGCCTCCTTCCATAAACTTGGAAGGACGGAAATAGTCGCCACAAGGCATACCGTACGTACCATAGCTTCCAGAACTGAAATAGTTAGATATAGAGCGACCCCAAGGATCCATCGTTGAACCAATTCCATATGCTATGCCTCCATGACTATGCATATCTTGGGGAGGATACTTTCGTTCTTGGTTGAAGTAATTTGGCAATTTTTGTTGGCTCTGTTGATGGCGAAGGTCAAGCGTAGAGTGGAGCATGAGCTCAGTGAAACCACTCGCGTTTATATTCTGATGACTGGGACAGCTATGGCCAGAGTCTTGTTGTTCATTTTCATCTCCTTTTACTTTTTTTGGTCTTGCACATCATTAGCTTCGTTGTCATGATCGTTGTACTCACTCATCATATCTCCCTGGTTAGGTCCTACCCCAAGGATGTGATCGATGTCCTCATCCGTCTCCTGCTGGTCCCTGCGATTTACGAGAAGATGCTTATAACGAATATCGAAGCTGAAGGAGACATCCCAATCTTTTACAAGCATATCCTCAATCACGTCAAAGTCCGTGGTGACTAATTGAGGTTTTCGATTTCCAGTATTCTTGATGCGGTAGCGGACGACATCGTCCATGGCCTTCTTCAACCAGGCTTTGTTGCGAGTGAGTCTGGCAATCATGAAAACTGCCTTCAGGACAGAGGGAGGCCAATTTTTCGGGTCTATCTCGTGTTCTCGGAAGATGGGGCGCTTGCCTACCTTGTCGCGCTTGACAAGTGGGCGGTAACATTTCGGAATGTACGCCTTTATAAAATTCTTCCCCCACAGAACCTCAATCTCATGAATAATCTCCATCTTAGCGACCATATCGTTCTTCGCGATAGGCTTCGTTACCCAGGGGCGTGGTCCAGGTCTCTTGTGAGATCCCTTTTCGGTATTTTTCGAGACTGGTTTAGGTGCCTGAGGCTGCGTGAGGCGATCGCGATCATGACTTGCGTAACCCTTTGACTCTTGAATATCCTCATGATGATTACGAGATTCACGTGTGGTAAAATCTCTTGCATGCTCCTCCGCGGCCTTGCGAACTATTGAATGACGAGAGCGCAGCGGTACATCGTCATTGTCACTTGATGAGTGAGTAGCTTGGTCATCCTCAGTGGAAGCTGTAAACATAAGCTCGCTGCTCTCCATCTTAGTTACAGAAATGCTCTCGGAGAGCGATGCGATACCATCAGCATCCATTACGAGCTGGATTGATCAACCAGTGCTTAATATTTGCGGTATAGAAACAACAATGAACTCATCTTTTGCGGACAGTCGACTTGTTCAGCTGGTGAAGACGAGTCGGAGTACGAGCGGGTGACAATACCATCCCACGACGCGTCTAGAACATTGTCAGAAGTCATGAAGATGTCTAGCACGCCAGTATTGTAGTAAGTCTCAGATTCAGGTGGCAGGCTGTTCTTTGAGAAGTCCGGACTGCTAAGGCGCTCAAGACGCTCTAGAGAATCCACTTTGGCGTAGATCAATACTCTCCGGAAACTGATAGCAGGCAGTTCCTTCAAATCTGTCCAATCGGTAATGCAAACGATTGAAATTGGGATGTGCTGGACTGCTGTATATTTGTTGCCGTTCCTATCAATAGGGTGAAATTTGCCAAAGATTTATGCTCGCAACTAGAGTGCGAAGAGTTTACGAAGTAAGAAAAATTTAGAGGTGAGTTGTGCAAACTTACTACAAGATTGTAGGAACAGGTACTAATCGGTCGTCAGGCGGCGATTGCAACCGAAGCGATCTGCTGTGAAAGACTGTATGCACTTTGTAGTTTCATAATTAATTACCAACTTGGATATGATAAATGTTGGCCATTTTTATTCACTAAGGTAAGTGGTCGAAAAATTCAAGAGGAAAGCAGTTTAAATGGATACTGATCAGTATTAAGCCACACATCAATGCAGAAAGAAATCCAGTCCTTGCCGAAAATTTAAAGGATGCATTTATCTACTCCTATTGGCAAAGATTGAAGTTGAATGGAGCAAAAGTAGTCCTTCAGTATTTTCAATATAGGCGCGAATATCGACAAGCGCAGGATTGTTTATTCCCCACAATTGCGCACTTCAGGTAGAGTCTTCCAGTTATTATATCTAAGAACACGACAGACTTCGGAGAAGTAGAAATTTATGTGTATACATGAGAAGGATTTAGTTGCTCGTCAGCATACAAGACAGATCATGTCCGTTAATGTCCAACTATCTGCGATACTCCCTCACGAGAGCAAATACATGGAACACACAAGATGCAATAATAACTAGAGATTGTCGACTAAATTTCATAGCAGTAAAGCGAGGCTTATATTTCGCTCATTAATTCTTTCCCTCTCGCTACATCAGTCAAGAAAACCATAAAATATTTATCCACTGGCCAAAGTCATAGTCTGCTAAGTTAAGTAAATTTCCAACTTTGATTTGAGCAAAGTTGAACTTACTTAGGTTTGGAGATACTTCTAATGAGGATGATAAATCACTATCACTCCAAAAAAATAGTTACTCACAAGCTCCAAACACTAGATTCTTCAGGCGTTGGTGTACGCTGCATTCTGAAGCGCTAAGATCAGTAATGGCGCTACCTACGGCCAGTTGATTACGTGGTAACTACTGGGCACTATTCAACCCCACTACAATAACATAAGTATCAGCACAGGTGACTAAACGCTGAACCCAGCTGATTACCATCGAGAGAGGATTGCCCTGCATGCTCACATGTCACAGGGCTTCGATTCGCGATCTAACCAACCGGATCCCCTTTGAATTTGCTCAGATTCGTGCGCCAGTATTTATATGATGGTCTGCACATGGTTTGGGGTAGAACATTACAGTCAGGCATTCACCTCATCTCGCAATTTAACTTGTAATTTGGTAGCTTTCAGAAACAATATTATGATACTGAGTGGTGTGCGTCTTAGACGTCAGAACTGCCCGGAACCAGCAATTTGGAAACGCCAGATTTCCGAACGTAACATCTGAGACATAAGCAACGCGGCGTTGCAGAAAAAAGTCATCAGAGACGACGCGTGGCTGGAGGTGATGAGAGGCTGGAGAGAGTTGAAAAGGTGATTGGCGACCCACTTTCAATTGACCAGTGGCATGCGGTTGCTGGAGGATGCACATGATGAGACGCTAACGCCCCGCAACAGCCGTGCATCTCCCGCCACCCAGATAGTATGTCCCATAAGAACAACATCTCGAGCTCTCAAAGCAGTATTCTTACTCTACGTGCTATCCGCTCCTTTCCGGCGGTTCCGAACACCTCATCACCATGCCTCAATTTCTCAAGCGCATATTCATAGGAAACCTGTTTCGGAAAGATGCCAGAAGTGCCGATGACATTCGGCGATCACGACGAGTTTTAAGAAAGAGTTCGACTGACAGACTGGGCGACTACTCATTTGGAAGGGCTTCTATGCTGGATATATTACAAAACGAAGAGGAGAACAGGGCATTAAGACATGGGACAAGTTTGGCCAGTAGCGACATGCATGCTGCAGAGCCCATCTTAGCGTCCAACCATGCCGACCACCAGCAACCTACACCGATGTTGAACAGAAAACATACACGTAGGAGACTTAGCAAGAGACATGGAAGACCGACATGAATTACGGATCGCGATTTGTGAGATGGCATGCAATCTGAGTCGTATTCGAAACTAACATTACTCAGTTACACTCATTTTGAAGATACCCCAGACACTCGCTCAGCATAAATAGAAAGGCTTAAGGAAAGGAGTTCATGATTTAAAAAAATCCGCGAAAATCAAGTGCATATAGAAACGTAGCAGGACCAGTCAACGGTAGCGCTAGACTTTGACAGAAGACACAAATTTCATGCATGAGCAAAAACTGCCACCAGGATTTTCTACTAAAATCAAACAACATTGATTCGGACAAAAAAGTTCGCGTCTTGGGCTCATGCCTCCTGATCAACTATGTAAAATATCAACGTTATCGTAGTCTTTGGCATCTCCTCGTTATCATATCGGCAAATTCGTCCAGCCACGCTCAAAGTCACTCACCTTATCAGACTGCAAAAAAGCAAGCCGAAGCACACTATCCCCAAGATACTCAACAACGGGCAAATAGCGGCAAGAGAGACAGAGCGGAAGCGAAATACGAGCACATTACTAGCGAATACGAAGTCCGTAAGGTGGGGGCCAAATTTTGAGGCTGATGGTACCCTGCAGGGACACACCAACAAGCGTGCTGTACCTGCAGAAGTCGGGGTTGAATCTTTCTGTAAGCTTGGAGTGCTAAAAGTCCATGTTTTCTGAGATTAAAAAACACATCGCAACACAATTTTTTGGAATCAGGTCTTTCCACTCACAACCCATACTCGATTTGATTCTTGTAGCTGTATTGAAGGCATAGAACGCTGAATTAACTCTTCTCGCTCCCAAAAATATCCAGGATATCTCTTTCGTCTACGTTCTCACTTCAGCAGACTTTTGGAAAAAATGACTTCTGTCTTTGGTCCTCTGGCAAATGAAAATTGGGAATGCTATCCTGATCCATGCCTACAATCGACTTCTCTGGCCCAGCCACCACCCCTCACAACGTTCACACAATCTTCAGGTATTCATTGCATTTACGTCATTCCATCACTATTACATCAATTCAATCAAACTATAACTTCTATCCCTCGTTCCACAGTCCCCTCCCATCTGTTCACAGATCCCACGAACAACTTGATCCTCACACCCCTCTCCCTTAGTTCTCCAACTGCTGGGCTTATAAAATCTACAAATTCCCTCTCAGACTTCTCATCCACTTCGCCCATAGTAGCTCCCAAATCCCACTTGACGAGCACCGCAACCCTCAACCTAAGATGAAGCATCTGCTCTCTCGCCAACAAAAACAGAAACTCGGAGACTTTCTCCCAAGGCGTCAGAGGCCCAAATTTCGGTCGAACGATATAATTTTCAAAAGCACGGGAATCCCCTCCATCATCTTCAGCCCCTAGATCCCCATCCCCACCCCCCTCAGTCCCCCTCCTCTTTCCATCTCTTCCACCCAACTCCCCAAAATCCAGTTCCAACTCCCTCACCAACACCCCCGGCCTACACCCTCCCACCCCCAACAACCCATCCCTCCTCCAAAACAGTTCCCAAATCCCCTCATCAGGCCTCTCTACTCTCCACACCGCCGTCCCATAAATCACCTCCACAAACTCCCTTTCCAGCACTCCACCCCTCGGGAAAACATTCGCTAGCCACGTTCCCCCATCCACCATCCTCGGTTGCTTCGCCCAGTCGTCGTATCTGATGCTCGGCAACTTGATGATATATCTCCTCGCTAACTGCAGGGTGTCGTCCGCTGTGCATCCACATATAAAGCTGTACACGCGATGGCGTAGTTCGCGGGGGAGTTTTTGTTCGAAGAGAGTGAGGAAGGAGGAGCGGGCGAGTTTGGTGGGGAAGGGGTTTTTGGGTGAGATGGAGGTTTTGTCGTGTTTGGGTTGGAAGAGTTGTGGCTTGGAGGGGATGGGGATGCGGCGCAGTGTGTATCGTGTAGGGGGGAGTGAAGTGCTTCGCGAAGCGGGGTAGGTATGCTGGGAAATGGAACCCCATTTGGTAGGGGACGAGTTGGAGGAAAGTAGTGTACGGGCCATGTTTTGGGGATTGGAAATGTGTGGGTGGGGAAGGTGGCAAAGGGCGGAGAGGTTATGAAGGAAGAAGTACAGATCAAGTTAAGATATGGAAATATCGCTTCGTCAGTACTAGCCTATTTCCAAATGGAGTTCAGCAGTATTCACGAAGTGGTTGAGAAATTTTTATATCATAAAAGTATTATCTTTCCTCGTAACAAGGGGCTCTCTATCGCCCACATAAGATACCATTCCAATCGTTATCGCGTACAGAACTTTTGTCCAGTCGTGTGGATTACAATATATACGTACTTTGACAAGTCACCGTATCTCATAAGAATCCAAGCCCAAACGAAAAGGACTATACATCGCCCCGCAGCGGTAAATGCTAAGAACAAAGACACCGAAACCCGCTCCGCCCTTGGCCAAATCCACCAACACCATTCACCCACCCAGCAGAAACCATGTCGAGACAAAGAGAAGCAAACACGATTTGCGCCCGCTATGGCGGGAATGAGAAGGTACCGTCAGAAACAAAAGGTGAAAAAAGCCAGAGCAGATGAACGTAAAAACGCATTGGCAACGAGGTCGCCTAACGTAACGAACGGGACTCTGCA
This sequence comes from Mycocentrospora acerina, assembly GCA_022701365.1. Taxonomy (NCBI): domain Eukaryota; kingdom Fungi; phylum Ascomycota; class Dothideomycetes; order Pleosporales; genus Mycocentrospora; species Mycocentrospora acerina. The sequence continues at coordinate 664,746 of JAKUHH010000184.1, forward strand.
TGCTTACATTAGCCAGATCGAAGAAGGGGTATCAAAGTGGACGAGGGTATAGGGATGCTGTCATGGATCTTATGACTCGCCTCCCGTCGATGCTGGTGCACCTTCACCCGCGCCCCCACGGAACGATCCCCTTCCACGGCCACGACCACCACGATCGCCACGGTCACCACGGTCACCGCGGTCACCGCGGTCTCCACGGTCTCCACGATCGCTGCGGTCGCCACGATCACTACGCTCACCACCACGACCACCACCACGGAATGCGCCGCCACGACCTCCACGGGCACCGCGGCCACCTTCGCTGTCTGAAGCACCTCCACTCCTGTAGCCACCACTTTGAGGACCACCCCGAGTGCTCGCTTGCCAGCTACCGGCGCCATACCTTGGGGCGTTGGGGCGCTCGTTGTATACCTTGACGCTTGGCTTGTCCGGTCCTCCACGAGCGTTCTTGACATCGGGCGCTACGCGGTTAAGAGCGGCCTGCATCTCGGTGGGTGAAGCAAAGTGGGCGATGAAGAAATGCTTGACTTTCTCAAGCTTCTCGATCTTCGGCCTGTCCTCTTCAGCCAGCAGACCCTTAGCCTCTTCCTCGTCTTTAACGCCCGAGATGAATAGTCCCTTGCTCTCTTTACGCTCTATCGGCTCACGGGGCTCACGGGGCTCTCTAGGAGCAGGTGAAGTGGCAGCTTTTTCTGGCGCTGATGTGCCGTTTGGCTTTGCCTCACTTGAAGCAGACTTCTCAGCAGCAGCGGCGTTATTGTTGGGCTGCGGTGTCGCTGCCTTCAGTGGCTCCTTGGGTGTGGCAGCAGGGGCAGGGGAAGGACCAGTCCGTGCAGGCTGCGCAGGCTTGATCTGTTGCTGGGGGACCGGAGGAGTCGCGACAGCCGGACGGGGCTGCTGGGGGACATTGGATGGGGGCCCGGCCTGTCGGCCTTGAGCTGACTGCTGCTGAGGAGCAGGGCTCGGGACCACAGCCAGGGGAGCTGTGGTGGTAGAAGCAGGCACAGGCTGGGTGCCCTGACCTGGTGGGACTTTGCCGCCGCGGTGGGCAAAGTTGAAGCCTTGAGCTCTCATCTCTGTACCAATTCTACCGTTGTCAATGTCCAACACGAGCCATCCATATGCAGCATCTGCAAGGTTGAAGTTCCACATGTTCTTGAATGCGCTCTCGTCAATGACGCCGCTCTGAGGACCAGGGGCTGGGCCACCGAATGGGTTACCGCCGTTCGCAACAGTGGGCATCTTGTTGACAATCTCAAGGGCCAAATTGAGTAGTCGCTGCTGTGAGTCACTATCAGCGACGGCAGGCTCGACTTCGGTCTTAACCGTTTCCCACACATCATTGAAGGAAGCCTTGGAAGCAGCAAGCTTGCCGCGGTAGTGGTCGAGCGTGGGGTTGACGCTGAACTCGTTGTAGGAGCTACCGTAGCGGAAGTGAAGACCAGCGGAGACGGAGAAGTCTGCCTTGAGCGTAACGGACAGTTGGTTCAGTAGACCCTCGCGGGCGGGGGAAGCGTGGGTGACAAAGATACGCGTCTCAGTAGGGTCGTATACACGGTTTGCTGTGTCGACAAGCTCGCCCATCTGCAACAGTGTCGTCCACATGGTACCCTGTCCGCCTGCGATCGTAGTCCTGCCCTCTCCGTTGTCGAACAGTTTGTGCATAACAACAGCACCGCCGAGACCAAGCAGTCGCAGCTTTACGCCGCCAACATCCAGCAGCCGCGAGTGCGCCTCATCGATGATGTGCAGGTTGTCGACCTTGTACTCGCCTGATCGCAGCTTCTCCAGGACCTGGACATCCTCGCAGGCGCCCCATACTGTGTAGACTGGCACGTTCAGTGTGTATGTCTTGTTGAGGAAGAGGGGCAGTTCCGAGAGGGGCAGGTGTTCTCTGGAGAAGCGCTCCTTGATTGGCGGTTGCGGGCCTGCTTGCGCGATGGAGCGCTTCACGCCGTCAGAGAGCAGAGGCGAATATTGCGCGACGTGCTTGAGGGTCCTGATACAGTCAGCAAATTGCACGCATCTTGGACGTGTGTGTGGCAACGTACTTCTCGGCGATGCGGTCGAGTGAGCGGTCATCGTAGAAGCCAAAGTCACCAGTGTGGATGATGTAGTTTGCCCGCGCGTCTGCGGCGAGCTGGTTGAGCGACTGCAGGTTTCCTGGCCATTGTCAGTCTATCTGTCTGGACACATTGGAGCATGGCAATGGCACTCACCTCGCACATCAGCGATGCAGAGTACTCTGATGCTGCCCTGCTGAATCACGCGGCCCTGGTTGGGGAGCAGTGGGACGGCCCCAGGCGCAGGGCCTGATGGAGTGGGAGTACCGCCGTTGGGGAGGTAGCTGCCGGGGTAAGGGCGCGGCTGGTTGGGAGCTTGCTGCAGAGAATCAGCATCAGACTCGCTCAACGTGAGGCCCCAAGGCAGACGGGCGGGCGGGCACGACGTACTGAAGCCATAGAGATGGACGGGGGGCGGAAGTGCAGAGAAAGTTGCCAGATGTGCTACTCTCGTGGCGTCGTGGGGGGTGGGTAGCAGAGGATGTATTAATTCGGGCGTAAGAGAGAGAAGTAGAGAGTAGCCTCCTCGTTGTGATGATGGGTGGTGAATGTGTTTCCACCAGCTGCTTGTTGCGAAGGCACAAGGCCCATGCGCCATGCCAAGGCTTCCAGAGCTTCACGTTGTCGACAGCCAGGGACGCCCCGTATCCAAAACTTACCTCTGCTGCTGGGGCTTTGTTGCTTCTCTCTCTTTCTGCACCTTGTTGGGTATCCTCTCTTGTCTGCTTCATTTCTTGTAAAGGGTAAAGACTACTCAATTGTCCTCTGTCATGTAGTTGCGCTCTCACGACTTTGCCCTCTGGCACTTCCTCCCTCGTGTTCATGCCAACCATCCACCCCTTCACCATCACAAGTCAATTCTCCATCTCGAGTCGTAGATACAAGTTCTTGCCACTTATGGCTCAGGAAGATACAAGCCACGCGTAATTGGACTTCTTGTGGTGGTCTTGTCAAAACATACACTCGTCTATCACTCTTCCATGTGGCCTCTTAGATGCTTCCAATCTGCTCTCCAAGGTTTTCGAGTGTTTGTGGTTGCACGTACTCATCACTAAACTAGCCAATGAAGCTTCTTATTACTTTCACTAGCATTCCAACGGCTGCGTTCAATATCATCGACTCTGCGTGGATATACCGCGTCGAAGACAGTGCTTCTGCACCAGCTTTAGATGACAAAATTACAGCCAGTCTTGGCCAAACTGCCACTTTACTCAGACTGGCCACCTGTGGAGTCTATTGAACCCTCGACTGAAAGTCGGATGGGAGGCTCTTTCACGGCAGTAGAAGCCTGAAGTGCGCAACGTCAGATTTGTGTGAGCAAGAAACTCTTTGTTTACAAACTTCAACAAGTGTAGCTATCAATTTGAAACAGCAGCTGTATACTTCGATCCGCTACATACGTCTACATTTCAAACCTGTTTTCCATCTGTAGGCGCTATAGAAAACCATTACAGGAGTTACTATTTTCAACATCTACTACTTCTCAGGAGCGATACAACGCCATCACGACCGCCACATGGGTTCTGGTTCCGTACTCCATGGCCAACCTCGTCGCCCACCCACCACACCGCCACTGTCGATTCAGACGTCATGGCTTTCCTCAAGAGCACCACGACATCCATGACCCGATTGGGCAATCGGCGCGGCGCTCTCCCCCTCCGAAGGACGCTAGCACGCCGACTGGACCCTGACCCCACCAAAAAGTCAGTCTCGATAAAAAAAAGTGTCCAGCGCAGCCCCCCCTCTCTTGCAACTGCCAAAATCTCTGATCTTTCGCTGCTCCGCGTTTGATCACTCTACGGCCTGCTTTTTACGTTTTTCACACAGTGTAAAGGCATCGCCATGGACGAGCAACAGTTCGTACAGCTGCTTGAGAGCCTGCTGCAGCGTAAGTTTCCACGAGTTGCCTCATGTTCACGGCTGAGATCTGACATCGACTAGCCGACACAGAGCGTGTCAAGGCTGCTACGGCCACTCTCAACAAGAACTACTACAGTTCCCCCGCATCTCTCAATGCGCTCCTACAGATCCTTTGCGGGCACCCCAAGACGGACCTCCGCCAGTTGGCCGCTGTCGAGGCCAGGAAGCTGGTGACCAAGCACTGGGCGAGTCTGCCTGCTGACCAGAAGACTTCCCTGCGCAACCAGCTCTTCCAAGCCACTTTGAACGACGAGGTCACCTTGACACGGCACTCGGCTGCCCGCGTCATTGCTCAGATTGCGGCCCAGGACTTCGAGGATGGAGAGTGGGGTGACCTTCCCGGCTACCTGCACCAGGCCGCCACTAGCCCTACCGCACGACACAGGGAGGTGGGCACATACATCATCTGGACGACGCTTGAGTCGACTGGCGATGCATTCCCTGGCAAGTCTGCCGATCTCTACAAGCTGTTCAGCACAACAATCCAAGACAGCGAGAGCTCCGAGGTCAGGATCAACACAATGCTTGGTCTGAGCCGCCTGGCCATGCTCATGGATGCTGAAGAGGACCCCAAGGGTCTTGCCATGTTCCAAGAGGCCATTCCTGCCATGGTCGTCGTCTTGAAGTCGACCGTTGACGAGGGTGATGAGGAGCGAGCGATGCAGGCTTTCGAGGTCTTCCAGACCCTGCTCAGCTGCGATTCGGCCCTCCTCCAGAAGCACTTTGGCGATCTCGTCAGGTTCATGCTGGAACTTGCTTCCTCCACTTCCGTCGAGGATGACTACCGATCCCAGGCACTTGCATTCCTTATGCACTGCGTCCGATTCAGGAAGCTCAAGATTCAGGCTCTGAGGATTGGCGAGGAGTTGACCCTCAAGGCTCTGCACATTGTCACCGAGCTTGGTGACCTTTCAAGCGAGGACGAGGATGTCACACCAGCCCGCTCCGCTCTTGGCCTGCTCGACATCCTTGCTTCGAGCCTTCCCCCCAGCCAGGTTGTCATTCCTCTCCTGAAGAACCTCGGTAACTACTTCTCTTCTCAAAACCCCGACTACCGACAAGCTGGTATCTTGGCGCTGGGTATGTGCGTTGAAGGTGCACCGGATTTCATTGCCACACAATTGCACGAGATTTTGCCCATGGTCTTGCACTTGCTCGAGGACCCCGAGCTCAAGGTCCGCGCTGCGGCACTGAACGGTGTTGCCCGCTTGGCTGATGATCTCGCTGAAGATGTTGGCAAGGAGCATGCCCGCCTCATCCCGGCTATGATCAAGAACTTTGATCTCGCTGCCAACAACAGGCAGAACCCAGAAGACGAGCACAGCCTTTCTATCGTTCGCGGAAGCTGCATGGCCATCGACTCTCTCATCGAAGGCCTCGACCCCGAGGATGCCGGCAAGTACGTTCCTGAGTTGATTCCTCGTTTCAGCAAGCTCTTCGACCACGAGGACCTGCGAGTCAAGGAGGTAGCCATCAGTGCGGTTGGTTCCATTGCATCCGCCGCCGAGACGGCCTTCCTTCCGTTCTTCGAGCAAACTATGCATGCTCTTTCCCCATACGTTAGGGTCAAGGACAGCCAGGACGAGTTGGACCTCCGTGGCGTCACTTGTGACACCATGGGCAAGATCGCTTCGGCAGTTGGTGCTCAGCCCTTTGAGCCCTATGTCCTCCCTCTCATGGAGGCTTCCGAGGAAGCGCTCCACTTGGACCACCCTCGTCTGCGCGAGACAAGCTACATTCTTTGGAGCACGATGGCAAAGGTTTACGAGGAAGGCTTCGCCAAGTACCTTCCTGGTGCTGTCAAGGGTCTGCAAGAATGCCTTGAGCAGGAGGAGACCGGCGAGATGCTTGGTGAGGAAGCTTTGGAACAGCTTGGTGGTTCTGAGGTCACCATCGGTGGTACCAAATTCCAGGTCGCTCCTGACGATGATGATGACGACAGTGACCTGAACGAGGCTGCCATGGAGGATGAGGATGAGGAGGACTGGGACGACCTTGAGGGTGTTTCCGCTGTTGCCATGGAAAAGGAGATTGCAGCAGAAGTTTTCGGCGATATCATCACACACACTCGCCGTGAATACATTCCTTACTTGGAGGCTACCGTTACAAGCCTTCTCGAGCTTGTCAACCACTCGTACGAGGGCATCCGCAAGGCTGCCATCGGAACGCTCTGGCGCACTTTCGCTTGCCTCTTCGGCATGGCTGAGGGTGACGGCATGGCAAAGTGGCAGCCTGGTCTTCCCCTTGCTACCGAGCCGCCTGCGGAGCTGAAGAAGCTTGGCAACCTTGTCATGTTGGCTACCATGTCCGTCTGGCAAGACGAGATGGACCGGTATGTATCCCCTTTTTTTGTTTTTTTTTCAACGCACCTGCAAAGATGACCCTACTTCGTTATCCCAGCTCACTCCGATGCCATGTGCACTTGAGGTGAAAGCGATTCTACTTCTGAGCTCTATTTGTCACACTCCATGATTTGGTTTCCAAGTCAAAGATTACGGCTGACATTAAACAGGGGAACTGTAACCGACATCAACCGTGATGTTGCTGCTACGCTCAAGCTCTGCGGACCTGCAGTCCTTATGACAGAGAACGGCACCGTTGTCCCAGAAATCTGCCAAACATTGCTCGCCATCATCACAAAGCGTCACATCTGCCAACAGGATGACGGTGAGGAGATGGATGAAGACATGCTTGAGGAGTCCTCTGAGTATGATTGGTTGGTGATTGAGACTGCGATGGAGACGGTTACCTGCCTCTCGGTCGCTCTTGGTCCTCAGTACTCTGAGCTCTGGAAGATGTTCGAGAAGCCCCTCATGAAGTACGCCAGCAGCCAGGAATCGACAGAGCGCAGCGCCGCCGTCGGAACTATTGCCGAGTGTGTTGGAAACATGGGTGCAGGCTGCACTCCCTACACGAGCGGACTCTTGAAGCTCCTTGTCCACCGCCTGTCTGACGAGGACCCGGAGACGAAGTCCAACGCTGTGTACGGCATTGGTCTTTTGTGCGAGGCAACAACCAACGACGAGGAGATCCTCAAGTCGTTGTCTACGATCTTCTCCAAGCTCGAGCCCCTCCTTGGCGCCCAAGACCAGGCTCGTCTGTTGGACAATACTGCCGGATGTGTTAGCCGATTCATTTCGAAGCACACGGACAGGCTTCCCATTGCGGAAGTCCTGCCCCGTCTGGTGAACCTGCTGCCGCTCCGTGAGGACTTTGAGGAGAACAAGCCGGTGTTTGGCATGATCGTGAAGCTCTGTAAGTTTTTATTCAGAGAAGTCATTTGAACAAAGGCTAACTATGCGTAGACCAGAAGAACGACCCCACAGTGCAGCAACTGACGCCAACACTTATGCCTGTATTCGAGAAGGTTCTCGGTGAGCCTCAGGACCAGCTGGAGGACGAGACGCGCTCTCAGCTTGTAGAGCTTGTTCAGTATCTGCGCAAGTAGAGGGTTGATGGCATTGGACAGGAGCGGAGGATACCCGTCGAAAGACACCGCATATGGCACAAAAATGACCCTGGAGGGTACTATGGCACGTTGATACCACGGATTTACGATGATAGATGGCATGTTTGAACGATCTCACAATAGAAGAATGTTACAATTTCCACACACAGCTAGAGTTTGTTTTTGCGGCTTGGTAAAAGCAATGGGAGGGGATGAAAAGCATGAGCTGGTGGCCTGTGCGGCTATACGAAGACGGCGATAGCGCGTGACGTCGCGGCGTCCTGTTCCTGAGGTGCCAAGCGCGCGAGTGACGTGACGACTGTGCCGACCAACGACGGCCTGTCCTGTCCCAACAGCATTGCAGCTGCCGTTGCTGTACACAAGCTGCCATCGTTGACGCGCCGTAGCTATATAGGAGCCTGTTTCGCTGTGTGTTGCAGCCTCCACCCTCTTCCAGCAGCAGCTCGAGGTTCCACAACAGCTGTGCGCCACCTCGGCATCCATCTATCGTTATCAACACTGCCTGTCGCATTGCCAGCCCCCCTGCACAACCACAACCACAACCCACCCCCATAGCCACCCACACAGCGCGTCAATCAGATCGCTTCACAAGAAAACGCTTCTGGACTATTGTATCCGGCGCCCAGGCGCAGTCGAGCAGCATGGTGCAACAATGCCTTCGCGGCTGGCGAGCGATGACGGTTGGACTGCTCGCCATTCTGGCCGGGTCGGCGCTGGCAGCCCCAGACCTGACAGCCATCCACGAAAAGGGTCGATGCGCAATGAGGGGGCAATGTGGGAAGCAGGGCTTCTTTGGGTCGGACCTGCCGTGTCCAGATAACGGCCTGGCGACCAAGCCCAGCGACGATGTTAGGCAGAAGCTGGTGGACATTTGCGGCGACCAGTGGTCAGACACGGACGTCTGCTGTGACGAAGACCAGCTCGACGTGCTGAAGACCAACCTCAACCGCGCGACGCCCATTATCAACGCCTGCCCTGCCTGCAAAGAGAATTTCTACAACAACTTCTGTACCTTCACATGTTCGCCCGACCAGTCGCTGTTCATGAACATCACACAAACCGTGCCCAAGGGAGACAAGTTCTTGGTCACCGAGCTAGACAGCCTAGTGTCTGACGATTTTGCGACGACCTTCTATGACAGCTGCAAGGACGTCAAGTTCGGCGCCACAAATGGCAAGGCCATGGACTTCATCGGCGGCGGCGCAAAGAACTATACTCAGTTCCTCAAGTTCCTCGGCGACAAGAAGTTCTTGGGCTCGCCCTTCCAGATCAATTTCCCGCGACCGAATGAGGAAGACTACCCCGATATGGTAGCCATGAACAAGCACGCGTACCCCTGCGACTCTGAAGACGAGAGATACCGCTGCGCCTGCTTGGACTGTGGTAGCTCTTGCGCTGAGCTGTCTGAGGTGACAGAGGATAAGCAGTGCTATGTTGGCCTCCTGCCTTGTCTCTCATTTGCCGTCATCATTGTCTACTCTGTTTTCATCGCTCTTCTGTGCTTTGCTGTCGCTGGACACGTCGCATACCAGAAACACTCGAATCACAAAAATGAGCGCCTGCGACTCTTGCAAGACCTGGAGCCCAGCGATGATGAGGACGAAGGCGATATTGTGCATAATGTCGGCATGCTCGACAGGCCCACAAAACATTATGCTCTCAATACCTGGTGTGACCGCATGTTCAGCCGTCTTGGTTACGTCTGTGCAAGATTTCCAGCCATCACCATCAGTACAAGCATCATAGTTGTTGGCTTGTTGAGTTTGGGATGGATGAGGTTCGAGGTTGAGACAGACCCTGTTCGCCTCTGGGTTTCACCCGACTCGGCCGCCGCACAAGAGAAGACATTCTTTGATGAAAAATTCGGTCCTTTCTTCCGCGCAGAGCAAGTGTTTTTGGTAAACGAGACATCAGCCGACTCTACAGTTCTCAGCTACGAGACCCTCGATTGGTGGTTTGGTGTCGAGAGCCAAATCCAACGCCTCAAGTCTTTTGAGAGCGGCGTCACCCTTGACAAAGTTTGCTTCAAGCCTGTGGGAGATGCTTGTATCGTCCAATCGATAACCGGCTATTTCCAAGGTGATTTTGCCAACGTTGTACCCGACAGCTGGCAAGATGATCTGTTGGATTGTGTTGAAAATCCAGCCCAATGCCTGCCTACCTTCCAACAACCGCTCGACCACCATCTCCTCTTTGGGGGTGTCAACCAAAGTGTTCTTGACGCAAAAGCGCTTGTTGTTACATGGGTCGTTCAGAATCACCCTGAAGGCACGCCTGAGCTGCAGCGCGCGATGGAGTTCGAGAACGAGATGAAGAATTACCTCAAGCTGGTACAGGATGAGGCTACGAACAGGGGCCTCCGGTTGAGCTTCAATACAGAAGTCAGTCTTGAGCAGGAACTGAACAAGAGCACCAACACAGACGCCAAGATTGTGGTCATTAGTTACATCATCATGTTCTTGTATGCGTCTCTTGCTCTTGGCTCCACGACCCTCACGGTCAAGTCAATTCTTCGCAACCCAGCAAACGCCCTGGTTCAGTCCAAATTCATGTTGGGCATTGTCGGCATCCTCATCGTACTCATGTCAGTGTCTGCCTCGGTCGGTCTGTTCTCGGCTGCTGGCATCAAGGTCACCTTGATCATTGCGGAAGTCATTCCTTTCCTAGTACTGGCTGTTGGTGTGGACAACATCTTCTTAATTGTTCACGAATTTGAGCGCATCAACATTAGTCATCCCGAAGGAGAGATTCCGGAACGCATTTCGCGTGCTCTCGGCCGCATGGGTCCATCCATTCTCTTATCAGCACTCACTGAGACTACAGCATTCGCTCTTGGGTGTGCGGTTGGCATGCCTGCGGTTCGTAACTTTGCAGCATATGCTGCTGGTGCTGTATTCATCAACGCTATCCTCCAAGTCACCATGTTCATCGCCGTTCTCGCTCTCAATCAGCAGCGTGTCGAGTCAAACCGCGCCGATTGCTTCCCCTGTGTACGTGTGTCTCGTGCGGACTCGGGCTACCTCAACGGCGGCATGGGCTACGGTGCGGGTGAAGAAAGCAGCCTCCAACGATTCATTCGTAAGACGTACGCACCTGCGCTTCTGGGTAAGAAGACCAAAGTTGCCATTCTTGCTATATTCTTCGGCATCTTCACTGCTGGTGTAGCTCTCTTCCCAATGGTTGAGCTTGGTCTTGATCAGCGTATTGCTATCCCAAGTGACTCGTATCTTATTCCATACTTCAACGACCTCTACGACTATCTCGATGTGGGTCCACCGGTGTACTTTGTGACAAAAGAGCTCAACGTTACCCAGAGGGCGCCGCAAAAAGAGCTTTGCGGTCGCTTCTCTACTTGTGACCAGGAGAGTCTCGCAAACATTATCGAGGCTGAGAGGAAGCGACCTGAGGTCTCGTTTCTCGCGGCGTCTGCTGCTAGCTGGCTTGACGATTTCCTTCTTTGGCTCAACCCTGAGAACGAGCTGTGCTGCGTTGATGACAAAGGCAAGCCTTGCTTCCAAGATCGAACACCAGCTTGGAACATGACACTTTCTGGCATGCCCAAGGGCGAAGAGTTCATCCACTACCTCGAGCGCTGGATCGACGCCCCAACTACGGAAGATTGCCCCATTGGCGGGAAAGCAGCGTACTCGGATGCTCTCGTGATTGACGCGGAGCATTTGACCATTCCAGCAAGCCACTTCCGCACCTCGCATACGCCACTTCGCTCGCAGAACGATTTTATCGCAGCGTATACTGCTGCACGTCGCATCGCGAAAGAGATTTCAAACGATGTTGAGACAGAAATTTTCCCTTACTCAAAGTTCTACATCTTCTTCGATCAGTACACAACTATTGTTCGTCTAGCCGGCGCACTGATTGGCTCCGCGCTCGCTGCTGTGCTTGTTATCACCACCATCCTCCTCGGCTCTATTGCAACCGGTCTTATCGTCACTCTTGTTGTTGCGATGACAGTGTCCGCAATTATTGGCTCCATGGCAGTGATGGGTGTGTCCCTCAATGCGGTCTCGCTAGTCAACCTCATCATCTGCGTTGGCATCAGTGTCGAGTTCACAGCCCATATTGCCCGCGCTTTCACTTTCCCGAGCCGCACCACGATGGAGAAGGCGCCAAGACACCGCTTCCGTGGTCGCGACGCCCGAGCATGGACCGCCATGGTCAACGTCGCCAGCAGTGTTGTCAGCGGTATCACAATCACAAAGATTTTAGGCGTGGGCGTGTTGGCTTTTACTCGAAGCAAGGTATGCTTTGCTCCTTTACTTCCCTTTTTTCTTTTTGATATTAACCCATAATTGCAGATTTTCGAAATCTACTACTTCCGCGTCTGGGTTGCCCTTGTTTTGTGGGCCTCGACACACGCACTCATCCTGCTCCCCGTGCTACTCTCCCTCGTCGGTGGAAAGGGATACGTTGACCCTGAGAGCGAGGGCGGATTGGAACAGGATCTCAGGAGACGACAGTACCCTGCTCTCCTAGGTGACGACGATGAAGAATATGACAGTGATGGTTAGACGCCGTTTGGACGATTTTTGGGCATGGTGGGGTACAGTGCGGTGCATAGGTATTGGATGTCTATTAAGCAAAGGGAAGAATGGGGCAATATGGACCCCCATCTGTGGAGTCAATAGGTAGCTTTTTTTTATCACCTCGGTGGCTGTTGTTGTTAACAAGAGAGCCAAAAAATTGTAATAAATATGCGATTCTTGGTTAAGAGATGTATCCCCCGTTGCCATACACTTTCTCATTTGGGTCTCTGGAATATATGTATCTCTCTTTGTTGCACGAATACTAAAAGCTATTATTGATATTTATTTTTTCTTCCAAATGATTTAATAGGCGTTTGTTCCTTGAGAAAAAAACAAGTTTCTGGTAGGGAGTATCGTGATGCTTGCTATGCTATGCAATTCTATGCTGATGATTGTTTGGTTAACGCTGATGAGTAACTTCTTGGTAATGCTTTCTTTTTTTGATTACGATGGTGAGGGGTGTTTGGGATCTTTGAGGGCGGCGGTTATGGGACTGTGGAGATGAGCTGGAGTGTGGTTGTTGGTGGGTCTTGATGATCTGATATTTATGTAGTGGTTGTCTGAAAGGTGCCCTTAAAACTTTAGCTTATACATTGTGGATCTGCGCCAGCTTAGGTTGTGAACTTACGCACAGAGCGGATCGGCCCTTCCGCGAACGCTATGGACGACATACTTGTCTGCAATGCTTCCACATTGTACACCGAGTCCAATGCGGATGCCTAATTAACCGCTGCACGATAGCCTTGTCACGTTGTGGTGCGGGGCTGTGCAGTCAGCCTTGCCTGTCTCGCATCAAGTCTATCCGTTGCACTTCACACATCCACAGTATCGCATGCTACAAACCCTTCTATATACTAGATAATCTGATCAACTCTACATTGGAGCTCAACTTTTTCTTTTTTTGTTGGCTTGCTAACTTTATCCTCTTAACAGGACGTCCCGTGCAGCTAAGCGATTCGCTGTATCTGTCTTTCTGAGACTCTGAGCCTTTCTAGGCTGGACAACACAATGCGCTTATTGCAACACAGCAGCAATGGCGAAATCAGTCTTACTAAGTACTTCGAAGTAGGGGATACAATCCCTGCCTATGTAATCCTCTCCCATACGTGGGGAGCAGATACCGATGAGGTCACGTTCGAAGACTTGACAAACGGTGCAAATAAAGAGAAGCAAGGCTATAAAAAGATCAGGTTCTGTAGCGAACAGGCAAGAAAAGACGGCTTGCAATACTTCTAGGTTGACACCTGCTGCATCGATAAGACAGATAAAGTTGAGCTCTCGCGCGCTATCAATTCGATGTTTCGCTGGTACCGCGATGCTGCTAGATGCTACGTCTATCTGTCAGATGTCTCTGGCCCTGATACTGAAAGATTAAAGTTCCGGAAAAGCAGATGGTTCACCCGGGGCTGGACACTTCAAGAACTCCTGGCGCCTGCTTCGGTGGAATTTTTCTCTCAAGAGTGGCATAGACTTGGGGACAAAAAGTCACTGATGCAGCATATACAAAAAACTACAGGCATACCTCTCTCAGCGCTTGGAGGTGCACTTTTATCCAACTTCAGCGTCAACGAACGATTGTCGTGGAACGAGCACCGGCAGACTAAGCATGAAGAAGACAAAGCTTACTCATTGCTAGGCATCTTTGGTGTCTATATCTCTCCTACGTATGGCGAAGGGACAGGCGGAGCGTTTCGACGGCTTCATGACGAGATTCACCAGCTAAGCAAATGTGTTCAAGATTTACACATTACTGATCCTCAGGATAACAAGAAACGTATTGAAGACACAAAAGGTGGTCTGTTGAAGGACTCATATCGCTGGGTTCTTGAGCATCCTACCTTCCAGCGATGGCGATACGACCCACAGAGCAGACTGCTGTGGATCAAGGGCGATCTTGGCAAGGGCAAGACGATGCTTCTCTGCGGTATTATCAATAAGCTAGAGAGATCCGCGCCTAGCCTTCTATCCTTCTTTTTTTGCCAAAGTACCGACCTACGCATCAACAGCGCCACTGCTGTACTGCGCGGCCTGATTTATTTACTCGTTAGGAAGCAGCCGTCGTTAGCCTCGTATATACGGAAGAAGTACGATGTAGCAGGCGCAACTGTGTTTACAAACGCCAATGCTTGGGTTGCCCTGTCACATATCTTTACAGACATGGTGCAAGACCCTTATCTAAAGACAGTGTGCCTAGTTGTCGACGCACTTGACGAATGTGTCGCGGACTTGCCAAAGCTCCTAGATCTGATCATCTGTACCTCAATGTCATCTGCTCGTGTGAAGTGGCTTTTGTCAAGTCGAAATGAACTTCACATTGAACAAAAGCTCAAGTTAGTTAGCAATGAAGCAAAACTGAGCCTAGAGCTAAAACAGAACGCGGAGCAGATAGCTTACGCTGTCAACGTGTATATTGACGACAAGTTGTCCCGTCTTAAGTCACTTGAAGACGATAGCCTCAGATGTCAAGTGCAAGACATTCTGCGCCGCAAGGCGAATGGCACATTCCTTTAGGTAGCTCTTGTGGTTAAGGAGCTTAAGAGACCTGACATCCTAGACCCTTTGCTGGTAGCAGAAGAAGCGCCTCCAGGCCTACATCAGCTGTATGCTCGCATGGTGGGTCAGATCCAGCAGCTCCGTAGAACAAGCTCAGACATGTGTGAGCTTCTACTTTCTATTGCTATCACCGCATACCGGCCGCTCTACCTGTCTGAGATGGGTGGCCTGTGCGGATTATCAGGCCAGAATACAGCACTGTTGCGGAACGTCAGAAAGATCGTGGCTATGTGTGGGTCATTTCTTACCGTCCAAAACGATCAGATCTACCTCATCCACCAATCAGCTAAAGACTACCTGAGCGATAGAGAGCAAGCAGCGCTCTTTCCCTCTAAGGGCAAGATTCACTATGACATATTCTCTCAGTCTCTTAAGCTTATGTCTGTTACACTAAAGCGTGACATGTACAGTTTATCTGCTCCAGGATTTCCAATTGATGAGGTTCAGGTGCCCGATAACGACCCGCTAGCGACAACGCGATACTCGTGCATATACTGGGTCGATCACCTCTGCGACTGGAGCCGTGAGTCCTCTGGAAATCATGGAGATACACTGCAGACAGGCAGTGTTGTTAACGTTTTGTTAAGAAAGAAGTATCTTTACTGGCTAGAAGCTCTCAGCCTTTGCAGGAGCATGTCAGAGGGTGTCGTTTCTATGGCGAAACTAGAGGCGCTGATCCAGGCAGGTTCTATACAAACAATGCAACAATATGGTCTACTTACTAACACGTTCTAGGGAAACACTAGCGCAACTACGTTAATTGACCTTGTCCACGATGCGCACCGATTTATTATGTACCATAAGAGGACGATTGAGTTATGTCCTCTACAGGCATATGCATCTGCACTGCTGTTTAGTCCAACAAAGAGCTTAGTAAGAAGACTGTTTAACCACGAAGAGCTAGGAGGAATCACTATTAAACCAGCTATAAATAATAGCTGGAGTGCGTGCCTACAAACACTTGAGGGCCATAGCAACTTTGTTACCTCTGTAGCCTTCTCACATGACTCTATCTGGCTAGCTTCTGCATCAGATGACAAGACTGTTAAGATCTGGGACGCAAGAAGTGGAGCATGTCTGCGGACGCTTGAAGGCCATAGCAGTTCTGTTACCTCTGTAGCCTTCTCACATGACTCTACCTGGCTAGCTTCTGCATCAGATGACAAGACTGTTAAGATCTGGAACGCTAACAGTGGAGCATGCCTGCAGACGCTTGAATGCTATAGCTACTCTGTTACCTCTGTAGCCTTCTCACATGACTCTACCTAGCTAGCGTCTGCGTCATGGGACAAGACTGTCAAGATCTAGGACGCTGACAGTGGAGCATGTCTGCAGACGCTTAAAAGCTATAGCATCTCTGTTGACTCTGTAGCCTTCTCACATGACTCTACCTAGCTAGCTTCTGCGTCATGGGACAAGACTGTCAAGATCTGGGACGCTAACAGTGGAGCATGCCTGCAGACGCTTAAAGGCCATAGCCACATTGTTGACTCTGTAGCCTTCTCACATGACTCTACCTGGCTAGCGTCTGCGTCACGGGACAAGACTGTCAAGATCTGGGACGCAAGAAGTGGAGCATGTCTGCGGACGCTTAGTGTTGGCAAAAGTCTCTATTACTTATCCTTTAACTCTACTAGCTCTTGTCTCTACACTAACATTGGATGTATAGTACTTAATAAATTAGAAGAGTTAAGCACTAAAAAGGTTAAAGAGCCTGAGCATGTACAACTTCAAGGGCTAGGCATTAGCTCAGACAAAATATGGATTACGCACAATGGCAATAATGTGCTGTGGGTGCCGTCAGAGTATCGCGCATCAAGGTCGTCTGTGCGCGGGAGAAAAATCGGCATAGGAACTGGATCTGGAAAGGTATGGATATGCAGTGTTGACCCGGATTAACTTCAAGGCGTTTGGATCGTTTGTTGAGAATTGTTTCACGTCTTTCTTGTTCTTCATTCCTCTTTTTTCAACAATATCCTTTGAGGGCAACGGAATGTACTTAACTATGAATACAATGTATTCACCACTCAAAAATTCCAGAAATGTGACTGCCTGTAAAAAAACAACCACGCTTAGCTCTTGACAGAACGCAGGTGAACGTCTTGACTACTTCGGCAGTAATAGCAGATACTTCTTTCCTGTTATGAGGATATGGAGATGGTCGTTTAGAAAATTGAAGAGCATTGTCATTTCAAGGAAAAAGGGGCTCTGCATGTTTACAAATAGCGAAAATACGCCGCTAGCACAGAGGTGTAGCCAACATCAAAGTATATGATGAAAAATCAAACTGATTAAAACTAAAGTACCCCCTCAAACAACTTCACACGGGAAAGGTGGAATGTCTCGACATGTGGGACGCACCATATAAACATATTTTCTTCCTTAAAAAATTGTCACAGCCAAAAAAAACACTTGACCTCTAGCAGTGAGGCTACTAGATTGATATACTCCACGCAACAAAAATCTACACCAAACAAACGCTTTGAACGCCTTTTTATCTTTCCCGCTTTCCAATCAACTCACTCGAGATAAATATCCTGCCTCGCCTGCGCCCTCCACGTGCGAATAGCGCGCCAGGCGAACCACAGCGCCGCAACGGAGCACACGAAGATCCAGACCGACACGACAATTATCCACACCACATCCCGGATATACCCCTCTGTCCAGCCGCGCCTGGCCGCCGCCTCGAGGTCGTCGACGCTGAGCATCCCGACGCCCTCGTCCGTCAGCGTCTGCCAGATGAAGTCGCGGTAGTTGATGGGCCAAGAGGGTAGGTCCCAGTACCGTGTTACGAGGCCGCTTTTGCGGGCTATGGAAATCTGCTCGCGGAGCGTGGCCATTTGGGCGTCGCTGAAGCCGGTGCGGACGCTGCCGATGGCTTGGTTGAAGGAGACGGATGCGTAGTATGAGTTTGAGGGGTGGTATTGCATGGATGAGGAGGAGCCGCCGGGGTAGTAGGAGAATTTGTTGACGGTGGGGAGGAGTTGAAGCGGGGCGTCGAGGAAGGTGTCGTGGTAGCGGTAGTAGGTTGAGTGACCACCCTCGTGGGTGATGGGATCGATGGGGACCATGTCCGGGTAGCATGCTGGGATTGTGGAGATGTTGGCGTTTCCTGAGGCGACGACAGTGACGGCCGAGGGCCAGATTTCCTGCCGCTCAACGAAACCCGGGGCGGGGAAGACTTGCTCGTAGCGGGTGAGGTAGCGTTTTTCAGTGGCACGGAAGCGGGCGAGCTTGGAGAGGACGACGTTCCATGTTTGGAGGGCGTCGGTTTTGACGTCGATCATGAGGACGAGGGTGGTGTTGGGTTGGGTCTGGAAGACACCTCTTGCGCGGTCGTAGACGGTGTTGTTGCGCCACTGCTCTGCAGGGTTGTGACGCTCGAGGATGTCGAAGAGTGGGTCGAGATACATGCTCTCAAGGGTTCTGTCTGGGTGTAGGCTTGCGCGGTCGTGACCTACGAGGAGCGTTTCGCCATCTTCGGCAAGCCAGACGTCGGCCTCGATGCCGGTGCATCCTGCGGCTAGCGCGGAGAAGAGGGGGTATGGTCGCCAGTAGTCATTGTGCGAATGACACATGATGGGGACGACGGACCGGGAAAAGTCCTTGAGCCAGCGGGACAGGCCGTCGATTGGCTTTCCGTCGTCGGAGAGAATGGGATTTTCGGAAATGAAGTTGTGGGATGCTACGGAATAGGATGAGTGAGGACGTGTTATGAAAGTAAACACGGTGAGAAGAGAAATAATTAGAGCGGTCCCGAGGATCATCAGGGCGGAAAAGGAGAACATGGCGCGATGTGTGGTCGATTTGGTGAGTGAGCGGATATGGATAAAGGCTCGGTGGTATCTCGAGGTGGACGTCTGCGCTTCCTCTGGCAAATACTCATCATCGGAAGAGTCTTGGGAATGCGTCGTTGAAGACATATTGTGGTCCGAGACTGTGTTGTAACTGAGACCGTGCATGTTATTCTCCTGGGGCGATGAACTATTTCCCAGCAGACCGATATCTGAACTCGCTGAATCGGATAAAGACGTCGATGTTGGTGTTTCTTTGCTCATGTCGTCGCAGCGTCTAGGCCATTGACTTGTTCGATTAAAAATGTGGACGGTTGACCGCATTTAAGGATTGACAACTGGCCGACGATCTAACACTTTTAGACGCGGAATATCGGACACTCCGTATCGTCTTCGAAACAATGGATCCTGATAGGATGAATAACCCCTTGGCAGCGGGTGGCTGAGCTCCGTAAGGCAGACTGTTGACCCTTTTAGGAAATGATCTGGGCATCGGGCCGACGTCAACACACGTTTGTAGGGTACTGTTAAGGCGACGGATTCAGTCGCTTGCTCTACATTTCTTTTTGAGTTTTTTTGGCAAACATGTATGAATTGTGATGACAAACATGTAAGGTGACCTGAGAAGCGTACGACATTGTTGACGACGCGTACGTTAAAATTGATGCCTAAAGTGCCGATCAGTCTCAGGCAGCAGTTTTTGTTGTTGTGATTACTGTGCAATACAACCGCGACACGATCGCAAGCTCGATATAGTGTCGGCGGTACAGATCTGCATTGGTACATTAGAAAGATTAGAAAGATGCTTTCGCGTTAATACGAGTCCTACTATAGAATTTCTCAGATTCGCTCTTGCAATGACGAATTGAACTGTAGGCAGACACGGTACATGGCCCGAATACGTTTCGTGTGGCTACTCTTCTAATTACAAAGCAGGTCTGCACTCACTCAAACAGCTGTATGCTTGTCTTGAATGATGATAGTCCAATATGATAGTGTGGGTAACTTAATCGATTAGTATTATTCAAGGTTTGCAATTGGAGCATACTCACAAGTGCCTGCACCGATAATAGAAATTCAATACCGAACAAAGCCCCAATCGTAGAGCGACTGTCCTATTGTAATCCTCGAGTTGTTGCAGACTCGAATCCAGTATTTCTGCTTGCCACTGGCGTATGTAAACGATGTGGTGATGTTACGATGTCAACTGTAAGGAAGTGAGAAAAGTGTGTAGTACGCTTCTCTTACCCATTCATCGCTTGCTCTACTCTACTGTCAAGCTCCATAGCAAACCAGTCGTATATACGGCTACCGTACAGAATAAATTTTTGGAATGCATTATCAGGCTGATGAATCTTTCCCATTTCTCTTTGCTAGAGTTGATTATGAACTCGGCGACGGGCCTGAGTTAGTTTCTTAGTGACTCCAAGCAGACCAATGAGCTAGCTGTGGAGGTGGTGAAAAGCTTTTCATGCAGTGTTGCTGATTCCAGGCATGTAAAAGCAAGACTGGCAGAATACAGGCTCGAGCGCACACTGCTGTCGTGTGAAATACATCTACCTTGATCCAGTTCTCTGGGGAGCGGGGACTGCAATTTCAGTGTTTTCAATCATCCGCTTAAAAATGCCAGTCAATAGCCTGACGATATGGGTACTGGCTGGCCTTGTCTTACAGTGTATACAGACTAGCAAAGAGTCTATGCGCAATACACTGGTGTTGAAAAAATTTTGCTCGGAAATACGGCTGAACTATAATCACTGGAAATGGGCGTTAACTCCAGAGTAGTTGGAATTTGCGCTCATTCTTTCACGTTAGTGTCCATTGGCTCATTTCAGCGTCCATTGGTTCATGACAGCGTCCATTCGTTCATGTCAGCGCCAACATGCTAATGACAGCAGTACTTGGGGGTATCCGATGATCGGCACAGTACTGGCGTAGACCCAAGTTGTGGCGTTCAGTCCTTCAATATTATGTACTCGATCAGCAGATGCAGATTTAACAACAGAAGACCAAAGGCCCAACGCAAGCTTTCGCTTCGTACCAAAGCCATGGATACTGTGCAGAAGCCCCCCACTGCTCCACTCAAAGATCGCCATCGCGTCAAGTTTGCAGAAGCTTCTCATCTCTCGGCGCAAAGAGCTTGGTCGTGTGCATGTCTTGGAGCCCACTCCGGCTCTTGGCTCTGTCTTACCCGATTTAATGGAAGGATGCTTTGCATTCGATCAAGATATGCTTGTCGAGTACATGGACTCTGACGACTTAACACATGCTCGCTGGTTGTGAGCAGAATCAAGAAATTCAAAAGAGCTACAGCGCGTCATGTACTGGGAAGATGGTGTAGATCAAAACTTGGAAGCTGCACAAATCGGTTTTCGCGCAATCATAGTAGGCATATGGGGGTGTTTTTTAAATGCAAAGCGAGGGCTACGTAACCAACTGTTCTGGAGACAAATCCTCTGCAACTAGTAGGATGCTCAGCATTGGTGGCGTGGGAGCAAGTTCTAGACATGGTACGGAGCAAGAGGCCCAAATGCGACTTGGATGAGCCATTTGGCTTTTAAGTGCGTGACGGGGCGAGTCATTGGGCACCACTTTATGCAGTGCATGGCTGACAATAGTGGCGGTTGGTCGAGGTGCCTGTACATGTGCTGTCGACCTGCATTGTCGGGAAAGTAGACCCTGGAGTGCGAGGGGCGAGGCTCACTCATCATTGGCGGCTGTCAGGCACAGGATCTGAAGGCTTTTCTTCCCAACACGATTCCTCAGGCGTCGACGGGTGATTTTTTCATTGCTTTTGGATTGCCCAGCAAACTAGCGGCGGGATGGAAGACTTAGCAGAAAATTCAAGCCATTTGAACGTCCCGCCTGGTGGAGCGCGGCGTGTAGGATTACGTCGAACGACATGCAGGCCATGCGGAAGCTCGGTTGACGTGAGGGAGTTTGCATGCAGGGCCCTTGTCCCCTTGCTCGCGGTCGTGGAGCCGTAGCAGGTGAATGGCAGGGAGCCCAGCAGACGGCGGCGATGCATGCGGGATGGCGTACGCCCCCGGGGCATACGAGGTTGCCATCAGATAATGATTAGATCAAATTTTCCATCTGATAAAGAAGCGGAGCGCGCCAGGCGCACGAGCAGCGGGCGCAATTGGCCCACGAGACGCCACCGATGCGGGTTGATAATCAGATAAGATTTTTCTTGGAGCCTTGGATGTCTGGGCCGAGCTTCGGAGAGCTTGTATCCCTGCCCGCCCGCCGCTTCGGGCAAGGCGTCCCTCGCTTGGGCGGCGCTTGCAGGGATCGGGCGACTCTGGCTCTGTGACCTGCCCTCAATGTTGCCCGATTCTGCACGCGGCCCCATGAACGAAAACACGCGTTGCCGGCCATGGCGAGATGCTGTACCCACGCAGCAGCAAGAGCCGACGCCCGGCCGTGTCCACTCAATCCTGCAGTAGTGCGTGGGCGGTTGCGAGCTGGCTGGGTATTTGAACCCAGGGCCTCGCGGCATTCTTGATCTTATCAATCGCTCCCTTTGCTCCATCTTTGCACTGCATTCCCCGAGGGCGCTGACGTGACGTGAAGTGACGTGCATCGTCGAGATTCATCATGGGTTTCAACTTCAAGGGATTGACCAACAATGCTCTGCTGGGCGCCTCCTCCCACCAGTCCACAGAGCAGAAGGACGTAGCCGATGTGCCTGCCGCCGTCCAGGGCCACACCAGCATGGACCAGAGCCGGCCTGACGAGAAGCTGGGCGCCACCAGGACCAACACGTCTCTGTCTGGCCAGTCTGACGAGGAGCTGAACAAGGTCGACAACACTGCCGAGCATGGCGTGCAGGCCATGCAGGCGGCGACGTTTGTGTGGTCCAAGCGAGACTTGATTCTGGCCTACATCTTGTACGTGCTGCTGCTGCTACTACTATCCTCGCTCTCACCAGATCCCCGCTAACCGTATTCAGCATGTGGCTCATCAACTTCTTCATGGCCTTTGCATCCGGCACCGTGGGAACCCTGACGCCCTATGTCACCAGCTCCTTCCAAGAGCACTCTCTCACTGCTTTGACCGGCGTCATCTCCTCCATCGTCGCCGGTCTCTGGAAGTTGCCCTATGCCAAGGTCATGAACATCTGGGGCCGTCCCTGGGCGCTTCTTGTCGGTATCATTGCCTACATCATTGGCCTCATCATGATGGCAGGCTGCAACAACGTCCAGACCTACTGCGCTGCCCAGACCTTCTTCTATGTTGGATACAACAGCATCGACTTCTCCATGACTGTCTTCATTGCCGACACCTCCAAGCTTAAGAACAGAGGTCTCTTCATCGGCTATGCTGCTTCCCCCTGGCTCATCACCACTTGGATCTACGGTTATGCTGTCGATCGCATCATTGCTCCAGGTGGCATTGGACTCAAGTGGGGTTTCGGAATCTTCGCCATCTTCGCCCCGTTCGTCGCTGCTCCTCTTCTCATCATGTTCTTCCTGGCCCAGGCAAAGGCGACCAAGCAAGGCTACATTACGGCGCGCCCAAGCAGAGGTACTTTTGGTCAGACTGTCTTCTACTACCTCAAGGAGTTTGATGTCATTGGCATCCTCATCCTCGCTACTGGTCTAGCGCTGTTCCTCCTCAGCTTCAACCTGTACTCGTACCAGAAGGACCAGTGGAAGTCGCCCATGATTATTTGCTTCATCATCTTCGGCGCCATCCTCATCGCTCTTTTCGGTGTGTGGGAGAAGTATGGTGCTCCAGTGACTTTCATCCCATGGCACCTCATCACCAACCGTACCGTCATCTTCACCTACACACTCGCCTTCATGATGTACGTTGGATGGTACATCTGGGACTCGTACCTCTACTCGTGCTTGATTGTCTTGTTCAGCCAACCTGTCGTGTACGCCACCTACATCAACAACACCTACACCATGGGCAGTTGCTTCGTCAGCATCGTCTTCGGTATCTGCCTGCGCTACTACGGAAAGCTAAAGATGTACGCCCTATTCTTCGGCGCACCTCTCCTAATCCTCGGTTGCGGCCTCCAGATCAACTTCCGTCAACCTGACGTCAACATTGGATACCTCGTCATGTGCCTCATCTTCATTGCATTCGGTGGCGGTGTGCTTGTCGTCTGCGAGCAGACTACCCTCATGGCCGTATCCAAGCAGCAAGACTTCCCCGCCCTGCTTGCCGTCGAGTCCATGATCATCTCCATCGGAAGCGCCGTCGGCTCCACTATTGCAGGCGCCATCTGGACGGGCGTGTTCCCCGTCAGGCTCGCCAGGTACCTCCCCGCCGAGTCGATCGGTGACCTCGCCTCCATCTACGGCGACTTCACAGTGCAGGCTAGCTACCCTGTCGGTACCCCCACTCGCGATGCCATCAACAGGAGTTACGCAGAGACTCAGAGGTACATGCTCATTGGCGGTACATGCGTCTACGCTACTCTTCTCTTCAGCGTTGCCATGTGGCAGAACGTCGACGTCAAGAAGATGAAGCAGAGGACTGTTGGTCTCTTGTAGACGTCTTGCTCCACCACCACCTCTCTTTGGTATTTGTATTTCAAGTCGATATACCATTTGTCAAAAACAATCGCTTGCCTTTGTGCAGGCGCCGAGGTTTTTTGCATTAGACGCATGGGAGGGTTTACATAGAAAGATGGATATGATGATGATGATGTTTTTTTGATATCCAAGAATTCTAAAAGTCTATTAATGTATTATGTTCGAATTATTTTTCCCAGTTATCCTTTTTCTTTTGATGATGATCCATAGAGCGGATTTTCTTTTGCTGTGTTTTTGAGTGTTGAATGTTGTGATTTTACAGGTATAATGCCAAATGCAAAATTGCCAGGCATATTGTGAAGACTGGGCCAAAGTAGCCGTTTGCTGACAGGGAGTCGGCTGACCCAGTAGGAACAGCCGAACCAGTCTGCGCACTCTGTGCCTCCGAACTGCTCGTCGCTGACGCTGTCGCCGACCTCGACGCAGTAGCAGAGCTACTCGTACCAGAGGAAGAAGAAGAAGACGACGACGAAGAAGAAGAGGAGGAGGAGGAGGATGAAGAAGAAGCAACCGCATCACTCACTCCATTCTTCGCCATGCCCGAAACCCACTTGACCACCTCCTCATTGTGCAGCTCAAAGTAATTCAAATGCACAATCACATCCTGGGGTGTGCTTGCCGGGGCGCACATGGGATCACCCTTGTGGCAGTAGTCCAACAGGACGCCAGAGTACTTGTTCAGGGCGGCGATTTGCGCAGTGGTGCGCGCGCGGGTGCCGTCAAAGGGCTTCCCGCCGCCAATGGTGAAGTTTTGGTTGCGGGCGCGGGCTACGGCGCCAAAGGTGACGGCTGCAACGACTACACAGGGAGGGTTAGTATAGTTGTATTATGTTGTGTTGATGTGATTTGGACTCTTTTTTTTTAATTTTTCAAATCAAGGGAAATAAGGAGGAAAACGTACTGTTTGCGCCTGGAGCAGTCCCACGATCCATAGCCGGGTTGGTCGCTTGCTCACAAGAAAATACAGCACCGCCGCCGCCGCCGAGAATATCTTGCGCGACACTTGCTCCCTGTGAGAAGCCCAGGAGGATCAATTTGCTGTCTGGAC
Organism: Mycocentrospora acerina; assembly: GCA_022701365.1. Lineage (NCBI taxonomy): Eukaryota > Fungi > Ascomycota > Dothideomycetes > Pleosporales > Mycocentrospora > Mycocentrospora acerina. Next base: position 689,689 of record JAKUHH010000184.1, read on the forward strand.
ATTTTTCTGCATGCGCCGCCATCTGCGCCTGGCCATTCTTTGCTCCCTGGGCGGCGGACTTGCACCATTCGTCTACGCCCCATGCAGTGCTCTTGGCCGGGTACTGGATGCTTTCGAAGCCGCAGTCGCCGCCTCCGATGGCTTCACAAATTTCTCTAGTGACATTCCCCTGGCGGCCGGGATAGGGCTCATCGGAACCGCGGGCGATAAAGATGTGGTAGGGGCGGCAGTCTGAGGTTTCGTAGGCGAGGATTTCGGTCGTGTTGCAGTAGACGTTCGGGTAGGGTGCGTCGCAGCGTTCCTGGGCGAGGGAGATGGCGGACAAGGAGAGTAGGGAGAGAAGTGTGAGCTTCATAGTTGGTAGATTTTGTGGATGAGTGAACGAGTGAGTGGAAGAAACCAAGAAAAACGAGAGTGACGAATATTAAAAAGATTTCCAGAGATAAGAGACTAGGTAGAAAAAAACGAGAATACTGTCTAAAATCAAAGCATCAATGACAAGCTATACTCACTCACACACATAAACCCCCGGCCATATGCGCACACGACCTTGTTTTATCGCAAACCCGCGATTCAGGATGTGAGCGGGTACCGGCATCACTGCCAAGATGATATTGTGGTTCTTCGTCCGCATTCTCCGCATCTAGAACATCATCTGCACACATCTTCTACTCTTCTCCTTTAATTGACATGAAGTCGTTGGCGTGCATGGACGCAGTCGAATGTTTTAAACGGCTTCATGCGCTGGGAAACCGGGGGAATACGAGACAGTGGTTAGACGAGTGTGCTGTAACATGTTGACAGATTACAGCAGCCGTGATCCGGGGACGCGTCAGCGAATAATATTAATGCCGGTGCTATCTGGTTAAACACTCGCTTCGAGTCCAATGGGGTCCTTGGGGTTGGGATGGAATGCACAAGCATAGTGGAAGACATGCTCATGCTCGCTAATGAGAAAGTGACGTCACTGGTTTGGGTGCAACGTGCAACTCTGATTTCACCTCTTCTCAGTACATCTCAGATACCTATTCAGATCTTACTCGAGAGATATCTTCAGATGCGCTAGACTAATATGATTAGAATTCTAAATTTCTCCTACGCACGTCTTTTTCTAGTCTGTTCCTTTGCTCATGCCTGAAGCTCCTACTGCCAAAGCTGCTCTCTTTCATCCAAGAAGTCGTGCAGGACGCGCAGGACATTTTGACTTTCCTGTCCATGTGTGCTTTCACTCTCTTTCGATCGCATAGGTTATTTCCCGCACGTGGTTTCTCCTCATCAAGTTCAAGATGCGGGGAATGTCATACGCAGAAACCCCTCTCTCGTCCTATTCTGCCGAGCTTGATACTGAATCGCAAATTCACGAGACCCTACAAAACCATGTTATAAAAACAAAGGCTCAACCGCCTGCCGCTATTTAAAAAAATACTTCCTACCACATCACACAACACTAATCTTCAACTCAAACATAAACATGAAGGCAGCACAATTCTTTGCACCACATGATCTCCGCATCGTGTCCATCCCCTCTCCGGTACCTAAACCCCACGAAGCCCTCATCGCAATCGAGTGGTGTGGAATTTGCGGCAGCGATTTACATGAATACCTACATGGTACCTTCCATCCTTCACCTTAAGAGAGAAAAAGCAAAAAATAAAACCAAGTCTCTTAACTCTCCCCACAGGTCCCCTAGGCATCCCCCCAGAATCTCGTCCCCACCCAGCTACAAACGAGCACCTCCCCGTAACAATGGGTCACGAATTCTGCGGCCGCATCATCAGCGCTCCCTCGTCATCAAACCTTACCCCGGGCCAGGCAGTCATGGTCGACCCGCGAATCTACTGCAGCAATTGTACTCAATGTGCTGCTGGAAGCACGCATGGCTGTCTCACATTGGGCTTCAAAGGGCTTTCCGGATCTGGAGGCGGATTCGCAGAAAAAATTGCAGTTGATGCGAAGCTATGCCATATACTCCCTGACAATGTTGACTTGAGTCTGGCAGCGCTGATTGAACCGCTTGCTGTAGCGTGGCATGCTGTACAGTCATGTGAGGTTACGGATTGGAAGAATAAAGATGTGTTGATACTTGGTGGTGGTCCGGTTGGTATTGCGCATGTTTTTGTGTTGAGAGCTTGGGGGTGTGAAAAGATATATGTTTCTGAACCGGCTGTTACGCGTGCAGTACAGAACAAAGAGATTGCAGATGCGGTGTTGAATCCGCTCAGCGATGATATTGGGGGGAGGTGTCGCGAGTTGACGGGAGGAGAGGGTGTAGATGTCGTCTTTGACTGTGCAGGTATACAGAAGGGGATGGATGCGGGTATGGATGCGCTCAAGTTCAGAGGCATATACATGAACGTTGCGAGTTGGATTGCTACACCTGTACGTATAACACATATCAATTTATTCGTACTAATCAACCCCAAAACTGAGACTGAACTGCACAGATGACCATCCCCTTTGTTGCCTTTTTCACAAAAGAAATCTCCATCAAATGCAGTCTGGCGTACGATGACAGGGATTTCAAAGACACGGTTGATGCATTTGCTGCCGGTGAGTACACTTAATTAGAATCATCACAAATGCTGAATCAGTTGGGCAGGTAAATTCCAGGGCGCGGAGACAATGATCACGAGTCGAATCTATCTCGACGATGTGTCGAGGAAGGGCTTTGATGAGCTAGTCGGGAACAAAGATGGTCATGTAAAGATATTGGTGACGCCTGTTAGAGAGAATTTGTAAGAGGTAGGAAGTTGGGAATGCATTACACTATTCAGGACTCGAGAGTTGTGAGATTGTTGGAGTGAAGTCGTGAGTATCAAAGGGGGGCTTTGAGATTACCACATCTTCGCGCTTCTTTCCTTCGGACGAGAGGAAAAATCAAGATAATTTTATCGAAAATATCCAACTTGAATGGAGAGTAATGCCTGATTGTAGAGTAGGATTGCCGCACCTCGACGCTAAGAATATCTAGCCCAAACATAGATGCCACACCTCCCTCAACGTCATCAAGGCCAGCATACAGCCTCGACATCGCCGTACCCACTACTTTTACAACAAAATTTTCGTTTCAGACGGTTGGCGTTGCAGTCCCTGCTGCACATGCTCATGCACTTGGCATTTTTCGCGACAACAAGCCCAATCGCAGCTACATGAGGCGTCCCGTCCCGCTGAGGCGTCCACTAAGCGTGCCTCGGAATACCACCCATAAGCCCTCAAATTTCCCTACGCGCTGGATGTATATCGGAATACACCCAGCCCGCAAGGCTGCATCTTGGGGGCCAAAAGATGAGGCCCCCGACGCTATGTCAACTGCAAGATCTATCAAGAAACGTGAACCCCTTGCTTTGTATTCGATTTCTTTTGTCTATTTTTCCACTCCACCGGGACTCCCAATCTAAGTTGTGAGCGATTCGATTGTTTTGATTGTTTTGTATATTAAAGATTTCAAAAAGACGTTTTTAATCGACATGTCGGCGCAGTGCTACGGAATTGACGGGACTCCATACCCAGACACTCGATATGTTCCCTGCAACAAGACGGCAGCCCAAAACGGAAAATACACAGCATGCTGTGCACCAGGAGATGTGTGTCTGACAAACGGGCTCTGTCAGGAAGCTGGCGGCAACAAAGCAGGAGTGAATTTGTTCTGGCGAAACGGGTGTACGGATCCGACGTGGAACGATGCTGCTTGCGCAAAGCATTGTGGAAATGAAGGTACGTCTCTCCCCTTTTGAACAAAAAGCTCAAATCGCAAAACAGTACTGATTTTCTGCCCCAGGTAGCCCCCAAAGCCACGCCGTACACTACTGTCTCGAACCAAACGCATACTGCTGTCCCACCGGCGGACTGAAAGACACTGGCACGCCACTAAACACAACCTGCTGCTCGATTCCGAATCTCGAATTCACCGCCCTGGACCCAATCGTATACACCACTGCCAACCGCGTCGTCGCAATATCCACCCTCTCCGCTGCTTCTTCATCCTCTTCCTCTTCCTCTTCCTTCTCATCATCATCATCCACAATCTCCACACGCATCAGCACCACAACCCCAAATAGCACACCACCATCGGCCTCATCCACTGTCTCCCAAACCTCCCAAACCTCACAACCCGCATCCTCGGCCCCAGCCCCCACATCCTCCAAAACAGGCATCTACGTCGGCGTCCCCCTCGGCATCGCCCTCCTCGTCGCAATCAGCATCATCGCATGGTTTATCCACCGACGCCATCGCACCGCCAAAAAAGCACGCATGAGCACCCACGGCGTCCCAGAGTTGTTCCACGAGGAGACGAAACGCCCATACTATGCTGAAGCGGATGTGGGGAGGAGGCCGTCGGAATTAGCTGGCCCGACGCCTGTGGCTGAATTGTCGGGTGTGAGGTATTGATGAGATTTTTCTTTTATTTTCCAGTTGATAGATATTCAGTTTGATTGTTTTGGGAGCGGGTGTTTTTTAATTTGGAAATTTCCCCAAAGGAGCGGTTTAGGATAGGGAGATTTTGGTGGGTTGGGAAGAGCGTGCGTGGTAGTAGTTATATTCGGAAGTTTTTCGATTCATGTATTCTTTGTAGTTGGCATTGTTCTGTGTGGTTGTAACTTCTACGATGTGTGGTGATTTTTTTTTTGGATATGTGAAGGCTTGTCGTTTGGTATTGTTTTGGAATGCGATGAATGATATAATTCTACTATTGCTAGCATTATTTATTTTTAAATATGTACTTATCAGCAATCTGTAAGAAGCAATTATAGCCCACTTGCAAACAGTTTTATCAGAGCTTCTTTATTTCGTTGAATGTCCCAATTTCCTGCTTGGTATTGATCGACTCTACAGAAGGGAGGAAATTATTCAACACAACACATAAATTTAGCCAGAATTGGGGCTCTTACCTGATTGTCTGCATGATGAACGATTAAAATTCAGTCACATGAGCATACCATCACGCAAGGCACAAGATTTAATTGAACAGGACAAAACTTCATTGTGGGGTATCAAGCATAAAAATCTACCACTCCAACCGGTCATCACACGTTAGACGAACATCCCATCTGTCGTCACCCTTCATCACCTCGCCACCCTTGTTGCTGCTCGCAACTATGCTCCTTAAATCGCTAATCATCTCACCCGGACCAGACGCAAACACATTTGTGCTGCCCCTCACGGTATCTGCAAGGAATTCTCCCACCAGTACGGCGAGATCAGGTCGTGCTTGGTAGTGGTTCAGACCGAGTTCTTGCTTGGACACACCGTGTATGGATAGTGCAGAAGACGCGGATGCAGATGAAGAGACAGAGTTGCTGATTGGCTCGATTTCCTTGCTGTCTTCGCCGCTGTCGCAGCAGCTGCCCTTGTTGCCTCGCTCAGATTTAGCAGGGATGGTGGGGTCGCCTTCTTCGGCGGCCCGTGTGACGTAGATGTGCATGCTGGTTCGCAGGTTTCTGCACTTGGCCTTGAGGATGGCAAGTTCGGGTGCGACCCAATCGATATCACTTCGCCTACGGATGGACCAGATGAGGGAAATGCGACGGTCGGGATGTTGTGAACGGGAAGCCAGGTCGAGGAGGACAGGAAGGACATATGTGATTCCTGTTCCACCGGCTACGCAGAGAACGTTAGAGTCGTTGGAGAGTCCGTGAAGTGTGCGTTCGCCGTAGGGACCGGTGAGGACAACTGATAGTCTGGCATCTCCCATAAGGTTTTCGTTTGACTTTTCGTGTTCGCCCATGCGAGCGACGCGTTTGGCAGATAGCTCAGCAATCTTGCGTGTCTCTCCCCTCTTGGCGCGGAAGATATACGAATGGCGTTGGGTATCAGCGCCGAATTCCGGAAGACTGAGCGGGGTGAAGGGGTGGGATTGCCAAATGCTGCTCTCCGGGAACATGAGGTAGAAGTGCTGGCCAACGTCCCAAGCATCATGCGGGTGATCAAAGTCCAGGCGCACAACGTCGCCATTGACCTCATCCTTGAAGAAGGTGATGTCTGCTGGTGCAGCGCGGAATCCCATGTGACCAGAGGGCAGGAAGTTGTAGTGCAGTAACGCAGTCCTGGCGCCTCGAGCTGCGCGGTCAAGGAACCAAACAATCAGTCCGGGGATAAGGAAGACCTTTAGCTGTGCCCAGTGACCCCAGCAGGCTCCAATGTAGATCATGGCGATGAGGTAGTGAAACTTGCGGAAAAACTCGTAGCCAGTGAGGCGGATGCCCCACGGTGTGGCCAAGACGACCATCAGCAAGAGCAGAATCATGGCGACGCAGCCCCAGATCATGTAAAGCTGCTTGATCCATGCAATAGCGACTGAGGGTTGGGGCTGGTAGAGCTTGGCCTCGATGACGGTCCAGCCAATGGTGTGAAGAACTGCTTGCGCAAAGATGAGCCAGCCGAGCCAGCGGTGGAGGAAGTTGAAGCTCTGGTAGGGCAGGCCAGTCACAAGCGACAAGATAGATTCACGGCTTGCCAGCATGATGGAAAGAGGCGTCAGAGCGTAGGCGAGAATGCCGATGCGGTCAGACCAGGGTCCAAGACTCGTCCTGGTGTTGTAGACACCGGGCATCTTCTTGACTGGCGTGACCCATTTGCCGTAGAGAATGCCCACAAACGAGAAGACGGCGACGTAGCCGGTGAGGACAACCAGAGTGAGGACCTGCGTACGGTTCACGCGGCCAAAGATGGGTCTTGCAGCATCCGGAAGAAGGTAGCTTCTTAGGTACGAGGGGATGGCATGTTGTAGTCGTGTGAATGTGCTCCTGCTCTGGTTGACCTGTTCGCCTGCCTCTACTGGCAACTGCACGCCAGACGGTGTCGAGAAGAAGAAGTGTCGTCCAATGGCCCAGATGAGGAGAATGCTGCCAATGGTCGCCCAGAGGATGCCCGAGTAGAGCATCCCCAGATCGTGGCTGTGGTAGACGACATCGAGATATGCACACGAGCCAGCGTCATTGGTGCAGGGGACGGCGCGATCCGCGTAGCCCCAGTGGTGGCTGATGCCGGCAGCCTCGCTGAGGTTCTGGATGTGGCGGGGGTTCAGCGTCTGGAACGACATGGTTGCTCAGCCGCCAGAGGGAGAACGACAAACAGCTGGACGAAGACTGGATGAGGCTCCATTGTCCCCGACCCGGCCCATGGTTCTATATAGATTCGACAAGCGTGTCGCACGGCAATATCGACATGGTGCTCCGCGCCAAGCTTCTAGATGATAATTAGGTGGCGGACAGCCGGCCAAACGGGCTAGTGCGCGAGGGTTTGAGCACATTCCCCCACAAGTTTCGGAGGTTTGCCGGCTCTTGCAAACGGGCCTGGGTGCAGCGCGACGGTGGTGAGACGGTTGATCTGCAGGCGTTGAGGACCCTATGAATATCCTCGCGTCCGCTGGTTGGGTTCTGGCCTCGACGGACTCCTCAAGGCTTCATTTGCACTCACACGAGAAAACACACACTGCAAATCCTTCATCATGAATATGGGACATGGCACCTCCAATGCCACGAGCACGGCGAGCAACTGCGTGATGGAGGTATGTCTGCTCTCCATCTCCATCTTCTTATGCATATTACTTTGATATAATCAAATGTTAACGATTATCTGTAGATGACATGGAACTGGAGAATAGTCGACTCATGCTTCCTCGCCGAATCATGGCACGTCACAAACCGCGGCATGTTCGCCGCCAGCTGCGTCGGTGTTGCGCTCCTCGTAGTTTGCCTGGAATTCCTACGTCGCGTCAGCCATGAATACGACGCCTACATCCTCCGCCAGTTCCAGCGTTGCGTCCGTCTTCAGCAAGCCGCTCTTGCCGCTGCCACGCCCGCGAATTGTTGTGATGGCCCCGTCTCTACACTTGGAACCCAATTTGCCACATTTCGAGCCACTGGATTGCAGCAATTGATTCGCGCCGTTATTCACGGCGTCACGCTTGGTCTTGCCTACATCATCATGTTAATCGTCATGTCCTTCAACGGCTACATGTTCATTTCAATCATCATTGGTGGCATCATTGGGAAATTCTTGTGCGACTGGATGGTTGTGAGATTACCCACTGGAAGTGCGGGGGAAAAGGACGATAGACATTTTTCAGTTGATGCGGCTGGGCCGTCAGGGTGCTGTGCATGATATATAAACGAGAGAAGAGTGGACAGGAATTAAATGGAGATGATACCTTAGATACTGGCATTGCAATGATCAAACGACTACCATTGAAATCACTATTTTATTTGCTATTCAAACCCCTCCACTCAAACGTGTGTTGCTATCAGTTCTAGGTGTAGACATGTCAATTCAAGCCATGTAGTCCTCGGAAGAACTCTCTACAATGTCACCTCGAAAATCTACGAGTCCTGTTCCAAATCTAAACCTCAATCCCCACTTAATATCTACACGCGTTCCCACCATCCATCGCCTCCCCCCAAAGTGTCGTTGACGCATAACTTGCTCTAGTGGATCGAGCCCGGCCCATCCTTCACCGGAACACTGCAGCCGAATCAGCATTATCCGATTAGCAAGTTAGTCCCCAAGAAACTAGTCTTTCAAAGAAACAAAGCAAGCGTCGGAGAAATAGATCTGAGGCAGTTAGACCATCAAGGTGCCAAGTCACTCGTTCACATGCCTTAACAAATGAGGCGATTTACTAATATGCTGAGTGTAATTGTTTTTTGAGTGCTTTTGCGCGGGTATCGCACACGACACATCATCCCCGAATTTATATTCCACGTGCGCTTAATACGGAGCGTTTTCTGCTTTGGGCGCGGCGCGGCTGTTTTTCTGTTAGGGTGACGCGCTTTGGTTGATTGATTGATCCAAGGCCTTGGGGAGAAGCGGCCAAGCAGCATGGGATGAGATTGTCCAGCATGTAACTCGTTGCTCTCTGGTTGTTAAACGGTGGAGAAGTGCAGAAAACTACCGGATATGGGTGTTTGGGCGGAACTGTGCTTCGTTTTCCTTTGTGGGAGTGGAGACTTGGACGGAGAGGGGAGGGAAGGGAAACTTTGCCCGGGAGGCGACGCGTGGCGTAGCGTGGCGTGTGAGGTTGGGTTGTTGGGTTGTTGGGATTCGGTTTTTTGGATGTGGAATGTATTGGATTTGGTAGTGTGGTGGGGGATTGTGCTCAAAAGACCTCAATTACGACTATCGGCTTGATACTTTCCTTTAAATTGGTCATGTCTCGTAATATCTCGGATATGAACCTGTACGAGCACAGGGATCGTTTCTTAAAAGAAGCCTACCTGCTATTCATAAAGCAAACCGTCACGTTTCGCAAATGTTCTACGGCTGTTTCAGAAAAGTAGCGACACCCGTTGCTACTCTGGTTTCCTTTACCAGAGATCTCGGTGCAAAGTGACGCAGTGCAATAAACACCCACACCACTATCATGTCCCACATAATCATCTTGACAACAGTACCAAACTTCAGGAGGTTAAGTAACCACCCGAAGATGAGTAAAAAACCATTCAAAAATTGTCTCTGCTGACTTAAATGGCTTTTCCCTCTCTTTATATTATGTTCAGAGAATGCATACAGTTCATAACTAGCGTGTGAAGTATTGGTGGCGAAGAGACTCAGAAGAAAAGATACGCATATATGTGACCACTGAATTAATGTGTCACAGGGGACTAGAGAGAGTTTGAAAACCGTGTCTGCTGCATTGGAGATGCTGGAAGTGGCAAACTGCTTCGCGGAAGTGTGGAAGAAGTCAATGCAGATGGCCAATATAGGAAGGCGTGACGTACTACGACTTTGATAGCTTGGTTGAATTGTGTCTCAAACTTCATACATAAAGTCTCGTACTCTGTTTGAGATCGGGCGTAAAAACTTTGAGTAATACTGAGAGGCATGTTAGTGTTGAGATGGCTTCACCCAGGTTTGAGGCTTTTATAAGTAGGGACATGCTGCGGTCAAATTTGCAAATCCTTTGATTTTCATGATGAGCGAGATTTCTCGTCAATAGGTTTGTAATTGACAAGAGAAATTAGAGTGGTTCCGTTGCTCCAGTAGAGGTGCAAACACAGTGCGAACTTGTTGCAGAATAGACAATGCTACGGACAAAGAAAGTACCAAAGAACTTCGTGTAAGCAATTGAACAAGGAAAGTACAAGGAACAAAATCATCGGTACTACAACTGTAAGCTAGCATTGTGATGAAGGAAGACGAACACATTTCAACACAAACCGCCAAGGTACTGCTTAGGGAGTGGTTCTCAACGTTGAAGAAGCTACCATGTCCCCAAGTACCCAAGTACCCCATCCAAAACTTCTGAACCCCATTTATATGTTCTTTGCTCAAAGCATTGTGAAGAGATTGATGTAGAACAGAAAGATATGGGCACGAAGCTACAAAGAACCTGACTATTGTGACATCAGTAACAGAGAAAATGACGTCAGAGAATAGATGAACGAAACAACCATGGTTGTTGTGCTCAGCGATCAAAGACAAGACGAAAGAAGATGAAGAAAAGAGAGGAAGAAGAAAAGGTCTAGGCACTGAGCGAGGGGAAAAGTGCATTGCATTGCATGTCTGCAATGTGGAGAACGTCCCCGCCTTCCTCAAAGAGCGTAGCGGCCGCGAATGAACCAACAGCAGCCCTTACATTCACGACATGCTTCAACACGAACACTGACATAGCCATTTTGACTTTCGCTTCTAACAACTAGCTCCACCACATTCTTACAACCCACACGCCATACTATGCTGCAGTCACGATGGGCGACGCAGCCTGGGGGGGCAGAAGAGCAGGCGACGCCTGCTGGAACATCGCCGTCAACCGCAAAAGAGACGACCGAGACGCAACCAGCAGCTGCAACAGCAACAGCTGGAGCAACTGGCTCTGCACAGTCCACTTCAGCACCCTCTGTATGTTGATTGCCCCTATAACATCCCTCACACGCCCCACTCGCAGTCTTGCGATCAGTTGGATGCTGTATATGTGAGCCAGGCTAACACCAGCCCCAGAACCCCTCGTATGACCCCGCCTACGATGACTCGTCAATCGATCCTTTCGCCCAGACAGCCAGCACAGACGACCTCTTCTTCGACGACGACATCATTCCCATTGCCGCGCCCATTGTTGAACGTGGCCCGCCTCAAGTCAAAGCCCCCAAGCCTGCCGCGGCACCAGACCAAGCGCCACCGCCATCTGCGCCTCAACAACACGTTGCGCCTCATGCGCCTAGAGGGCCAAGTAATGGTGAAAGAGGTGGTCGTGGCCGAGGAAGAGGCAGGGGTCGAGGACGAGGGCGGGGTGGACATGTCGCTGAGACGAGGGACTTCAGAGACAATACCAGGGATATCAGAGAGAATTTTAGGGATAACAGAGAGAACAATAGGGATACTAGAGATAATACTAGGGATATCAGAGAGAGCACCAGGGACATTAGAGAGATCAAGGATACAAAAGAAAGCAAGGATACCAGAGAAAATAAAGATATTAGAGAAAACAAGGACATCAAAGAGACAAAGCCCGACGAGGAAGTCAAGGAGGAAGCTGAACCAGCGTCTGCCGCCGACTCTACTTCTGCCCCCACAACAGACGGTATAGACCCGTCTACGCCTACCGGGCCCAAGGACAAGCCGGCCCACTCTGTCCGCGGAGACAGAACCTTGACCGGTGGCAATGCACGCACACGTCTGACAGAAGATCAACTCAACGCCAAGCTTGCTGCTATGCGATCCAAGAACGAGGCCCTGCAGACCGCCCATGCACGTGCAGAAGCTGATGTCGCCAAATTCGAGGCACGTGAGGCAGTCCTCAAAAAGCAAGATGTGGAGCGTAAGAAGGTCCTCGCAGAGAAACAAAAGGCCGAACGCCAAAACCGTCAGCAGATGATGGGCGAGCGGGAGAAGAACAGGCTTAGGAAATTGAACGCTCAACAGGGCCGGGAGTGGGACTTTGAAAAGGAGGAGGGCTTCGACGGTACTGGCGAGGAGAAGAGACGTGGCGCTACGAGGGGAGCCCATGGAGGTATTGCACCATCTAGACCAGCTGCTCAAGCTTCTGGAAGCGAGCAACCCGAAGAATATCCTACTCCGCAGTCGCAGCGCGGCCGAGGCCGAGGGCGAGGCGGTCGGGGAGGTCGAGGAGGTCGTGATGATTACGCTGCGTCCGGACAACCAGAACACAAAAAGGGCCAGCAGCAACATCCTCCTTCGTCTGCTGACTTCCCCGAGCTACCCTCTGCCACTAATGTAGCTTCCAAAGAACCTGATGCGCCTAAAAAGCTTGACTTTCCTGTTAAAGGCAAAGCCACAGAAGTCAAGGAAAGTGAGCCAGAGCGTCCTAGTATTCAAAAGCAAGATTCATTCGGCATCCCGTCACCTATGGACAAGGGAAGGAGTTGGGCAGACGAGGTCGAGTCGTAGATTGAGTCGATTCAGGGGGGACGAGCGGAGAGGAGGGAATATCAGATCAAGTGCAGCGAGGACGAACAACGACCGTAGAATGGCCCACCAAATCAGCCTACGTCACAGCTTAGTGGCTATGGTAGCCCTGCGCACGACCATTTCTTACTCCTGAACGATGACGATGTCGATGACACTGCATATGACGGAGATAGATCGGAGGATGTCTCTTATGTATCGCCTTGGTCAGTTGAAACAAGCTCCCAAAAATATGTCATAGGGCAAGAGGACCACTGCAAAGATTACTTCAAATCGACCTATCTCACGCCATCAGAGTCTGTTGGAAGCGGCTCTGAGGAAGACAATTTGGAGCAAGCCAACGATACTCAAGACACATCAAGCATCATGGATCTAAAACATCCTCGTTGGGGCCATGTTTCTTCGACTTTAGTCGATCGCCCGACGCTACCCATCTATTCGCTGCGAAATTTGCGACGTATTTTGCCCAGCTCTATTCCTCGTATGATTATAGTGTCTCGTCTGTCTAATAGTCGGATACCCGAAGAACTGAAATCCCTTGATCTACACACACGAACAAGGCTAAGCAAAACTCGTTCTATCAATGAATACTTAATATACACAAAACCATTCAATCGGTTACGCACACCCAGCGACTCTGAAGATTGTGAAAACATGAAAACCCCTTGGACACCCCTCCTGAAACTCAATTTCGCAAACAGGCATCCAAAAGTTCAGCCTCGCGGAGGAGGAAATCGAGATAATCAGGGAAAAAATGACAAGCTATTGTCAGCTCAACCTGACAATCGTGTGGACAGTTTGGCTGATGTCTTGCAATCAAATTGTACAGACAGCCGAACCGGATCAACATAATCCATTTCTTCCAATCCACGAAACATCTCTCCTCTCAACCTAACATCTTCTCAAGCCGCAGAATATGCCCTACGCGACAAGCAAATAACACGATCCTCCCAGTTCCCTACCCTATCTATCCCTGAAGATTACGACAACACAATGACAAAGAAAAACGTGCTTTGAACCTGCAGCGCGTAAACCATGCTTCAAGGATAATTTTGATATCGCAGGATCAGCGTACTTTTCGGACTTTGCTTCTCCCTGAATGTGCTCTCTGGTTTGATGCTAGTGCCGTCGAAGGTGATGATGGGAGCTGGAAGTGAGGGGAATCAAGGGGAGATACACAGGTAGGCTAGCGAGGAAAATGGATAGAAGGGTAAAGAGATGTATACATACGATGTACTGGGGGCACAGGGAGAATCGATGGTGAGAGACGCACATAAGGCTCAGTGAAGATGCTCTCACACAGAATTACCAAGTAATTTAGTTTTACACTCCAACTTGAAACGCCTACATACACCATAATGGCTGTCATCAAATTTATGAAGACTACAAACACAACATATTACAGACATGGGAGATCTTGCCTTCGCCGTTGTTGTGAATCGAGTCTCACATCTCTTCAGGGAACACATATTTCTGCCGCGTCCTCCTTCATCGAGTAAGATTAATGTCGGAAAGCATCGTGGATAGTGACGAGTATTCCAAACTAGCACCTGTTCTATGTAGAGACTAAAAATCACTGTTGGACGTTCATTCCTTCACGGGCGTTCTGTCTCCTCGAGAAGATAATGGTGGCTTGTATGTCACGTTCGTAATCATACACTTGAGAGAGAATATCAGATGGCGAAAAGTTGATCACGATTGTTTAGATGCGTCATAGTGAAGACACACATTGAGGGTGGTTACATGTTTCGTGTGAGTAGAAGGACTCTCGTGGTTGTGTACACAAGGCGAGTGAGCGTCCGCTGCTCGGCGGTGGTTTCTGCCCTCAGCAGTGACGGCGGGTGTTTCATTGTGTATTTTGGTTTCGTGATGAAAGTTGAGTAAGGGCTGGATTACTTTTGATTACATTACTTTCAACCATAGTATTAGGTTGGCATGTGCGTTAGATCTGCGGTATTGGCGCGTGTCGAGGATGGAGAGAAGCTTTCTGATTATAGTCGTGTTGGGAAGCAAAAAGGGCATAGAAGTTTGAAGATCTGGAAACAAAGTTGCAGAAATGCTTCAGGAATCAAGGCGAATAGTAGTGGTTTGTCGAGATTGTGAACATGTGGTCTTCTATTACGTCCTTGGAAACCTATCTACCACTCATAACTTCTACTCTCTACTCCATCATGAATCCATGTCCAATTGAAGACTGAATATTGATCAAGATACGTCAAGGCCAACTTCTTTCCTCAAAGACCGATATCCTGCATTCGCCAATATGAAATCGTGTCAAAGGCAGATGTCTAGTAAAGCATGATTTGTGTCATCTGGCTGATCTACAAATATTTACTGGGCTATACGAAAAAGCTTCGCGATGCCCAAACGTCGGTTGCGACGAAGCGATAAACCTGCTTCGATTGGCGTGTGACTCGGAGTGCATCTATTGGTCTTTGAGCACGTCGTGAAAACTCTATCCTGTCGGGTTTCAGGCGCCAAAGACAGTTTCTCGGAAAATACTGATGACCAGAATGATCACCTAGATAATCCACTCTGTAACAAAACGCTGTAAGATAACCGTCCACACCTGCAACTGTAAGCAAACCACCCCAGCTCACAGATTGCCTCGCTCAGACCAGTAGACCCACAACCCGGATCCCATGTCAGTCCCGCACATTGACAAAACACCGGATCACCTGCGACAAGCACATAGAGATCATTTTTTGACATCCAGCCACATCCGAGTCAGCGACAAGCTGATGCCTGCCAAAAAGACCAGAGTTTGAGTGTTGCTTTAGACTACGTCGAGACGAACTCTACTGCACGTTTAGACGCAACACTGGGATCTTGCCGGCGCATGTAGAGCCTAGAAGACCATCTTAAGGGGCCTACCTGCGGGATGCAACCTAAATGGTCTCTGTTTGCATGTGGGTTATGGTCGTAGAAACCGTTCTTCCCGGAAGCAGTAATACACTAGTATAACCTGCAGCAGAGCCTCATGCCATGTGACAACACGAGTTGGCTGGCCGGTGAGCGGGTAGAATCGATTTCCAGAAAATAGGTCATCGGAGAGTAACGGGTGAGATGGAGATTGGGTGGAAAAAGTGGCCTGGTACTTCTCACGTGCGTTGTCCGCGCACGAGAAATGAATCGTTGGTGGGGGTCTTATGGTTGAGGAGTGGGTTTTGTGGATTTTTGCGAAGAGGTTTGACGCGTTCGGGCACTAACCGGTTGCGTTTCAACCAAAGATTTACCACTGGCTGACTTGAGTTCCCGCTGTCATTAGAAGAATCTGCAGCTGCAAAAACAGGCACGGGATGGCTTTGAGCACCATGGGACTCTACCGTTGATGTTGGTGATTGGGCCGCAGCGCATATCCGCATGGCACTGTTGAAAAAAATACAGCTGTGATACGTCGGGAGAGCTCGGCGGTTACCCGGAAGAGGTTCTTGAGCGTTAAACAACAACCCCCACAGTCAGCATAGTCAATCGAAAAGGTATGGAGGGATTCTCCTCTGAATAGTTCTGCTCTCAACGAAATCTAGACCCTTGATGGCGCGGATGACGTTTGTGTCCATTGGTTCAGTACTGTTGGTGGTATTTGACCAAGAAAAACATCTGACACATGTTCTGGCCTCACGGGCATGTGACAATCATGTGTAGACAGTTTCACATCGGAATAAAAACCAAAGGCAATTCGTACTCTCAAAAGATGGTCAAACTGTCGTTGAGGACGTCCACAATTAGCCTCAGGGCGAGCGGAACGCTATGGGCTTCTAGAATGTCGGCGTAGAAGGTGGCCGCGTCTTCATTGCCACTTGATGTGGGTCCGCTTCAGTAGGTGATACAACAATAGAGATGGCAGTAGTACAGCTATTCGCTAGGGTTGTGTTGACATGTAACCCACCGTGTATTAATGACAGAGTCTCTTCACAACAACGAGATGTAACACGTGTGCACTTTCCGAGAGTTCCTCCGTTCGGGTATTCAGCTCGTATTTTTTTTTGTAACGCTAGAAGATTTCATGGATGTTTCTGCACTGATACTTTTGTTTTTTCATAGGTCGAATCGATCGCTCACATGCGAAACATTACCGATAGTAAGTAAGAAAACAACTTCTTACGTTTGGCTTGAACGATCGCAATCCTCGGATTGCCGAATGAAGTATCATGTGATCGACACTTTTTCGGTACCTGCATGTTAGGCCTCGGTACGTCATACTCCACTATAGTCGCCAGCGACCCCATGGGAGATCATCACTTTCGTGGAGTCCCCATGTCCAAATTGCTCGGCCCCATTGATCGGAATATGTATTGCCGACACCACCTTTGGCAGTGTTTTCTTTCTCGTTCTCTGGAAGAAAAACTAACACAATCTACTCGTGTATCGTAATGAATTCGTCCAGCCATTTCATACATGGTATTTATCTGGAGAAGAAGAGGTAAAGAGGCCGGATCATGCCCTATTGGCACGGTATGGACCACTACTAGATCTTTCGATATTGCTCGACTCATAGTGAGACATCTGCCAAAGGATCAGTGTAAAAATGACATTCTATCCCTCATAGGAGTGTAAAGAAACGCTCCGCGCTTAGCTCAAGATTGCAGTTTGGAGAAGTATGATTGCTCCTGCTAGCCGTGCTATTCACAAAATTCTAGAAATCTTCCGAGATCAGTATCCGATGGCTGCAAGTTTCGCAAATCCTACGTATAGTAATTTATGATGGCGGAGACTAAAGTAATGATGATGTCACAGAGGTCATCGCCGTTCAAGCCAGGTTTCACGAAACACGTGGGATGAGCCAGATGTAGCAGTATGGGAAACCGATGTTGGTTAGCGTGATGTGGGGAAGACTGCTCCAACTCTGCAGAGCAGCTGACCATTGTAACGTTTTCCTTTGGACCAAACAAACAAAGGAGCTGTCCAAGGATCTATGGTCGAGCTCAGTCATCTGTAAAAAAAACACTTGAAGAGCGTCAGCGCGTTGCTCGTCTTGGGAACAACAGCCGAGCCGACGCGTAAGGTTCTTGGAGCATCTTCGGATGAGGTTCTTCATATCTACCGTTGGCGTATTTAGCATGACTCTCTTCCATCACTAGTCAAATTACCAATGCAAACCTTCGACCAGCTACCCTTAGACAATGACTCCATCAGCGCGATGAATCGCAAGATGCAACATGTCCATGTCATTCAAAGCGATGAACGCTCACGTGAACTCTCCACTGCCGTCTCTCCTGGCCGTTATTGTCCTTGACGGCAGAGGACTCAATACATGTGTCACTCGCGTGAGGCGATTCTCGGCTGCCTGTGAGAACTAATCGGAAATTGCTCCGGACATGCGGAGCTATTCCTTGCGATAACCGTTGGCAACTTTCAAGTCTCATGTGGTGGCAAGGTCAGCCGTAATTGCGTAAACGCCTCGGCATCTGGGGCCGGAGAGTCAAGGGCCGGGGTCATGCCTTGTACTTTGTTGGTTGCTCAAAGGCCATACTTTCCACGAACATGGCGCTATCGATAAAGTTTTGTCACGAACAGGACCGAATTCCTTAGTTCGTGTCAAAGAAAGAGTCAGCCTCTGAACATACCTGGAATGCGGGGAAGTACAAGGCTGAATGTCTTCTTGGCATACACATGTGTTGACTTCTTCCCGTATACGCCCGTGCGCGAGAAGAAGATGGGAAGAGGTCTGTCCCAGATCATGCACTTATCTGGCAACTGAAGATCCCGCGATTGAGGGAGATCAGCAGTGAGAGAGTAGATCAGATCAGATCGGACCAAATCTCCGATGTCTAATCATCCTTGATCCGCCTGAGCGTCAAACGCCCGCGTCTGTTGACTGAGGGTGGTAATTGAGACATACCGACGATTCCTGGGATAATCACGACATGCGGTACACTGGACTGGAGCAGTGACATTGACGTATGTAGAGGGTGGTGGAAGTGAGAGGATAGGTCGAAGATACCCTTTTCCCGACAAACGTGCCGCTCCGTATTATGGCATGGAGAGAATGTGCAAGTCAGGAGGACGTCTTACTCACAGGATAAATGGTGAAATCGTGGCTTCGGTTCCGGCGGAGAGTTTGTGCTGCACCACATGAGATGTTCCAAAGATAGACGCAGCCGAGGCACCCATGTCGAGAAGTCTAGTTCTCAACAATTAGTTGATACTGTGGTCCTGACGCAAGTACTCTCTGCTGTGTTCATTCCGTATACAACTGATACGATGGATCTGCGAGATGAACTAACTTGCAGTACATGATGCACGAAGTATTGGAGATGGACACGCATCCTCTCGTCAGGCAATGGCATGGCCTCCCACGCCCACGCCATGAGAGCACTACTTCCCTGGGTCGGTCGGAGATCTGCGGTACTGTGTGTTATCTCGAACCTCGAACCCCAGCACCAGAGCGCACATGACTTGAGAACCCCCACAGATACGACCTCTTCACCCATGGAGCTGGAGTGCGCGCGCCGTAATAGACAATGCCGATCATTGTTAGTCGGGTAAGCTTGAAGGTTGACCAAAGTATTGCCTGAAGCCTTCTCCAGGGCGAGAACGATTCACAGCTCGCAGGAAGGCGAGGCAGGCTTCAGATGACCTTCTTGCTGCATGCGCTAACCTGCCAACGCATCGACCGGGAAGCCTGATCATGAGCCGATCCGGGGAGAACCTGTTGTTTAATATGACCAAATGATGGAATAGAATTGCAACGGGTCATCGGGAGAAAACGCAGTGCCGCGCCTGCGCGACCCAAGCATGGTGGCTGAGAGGCAAGACAGTGTAAAGGGGGGTGAGCGATGCTGTGTCGTGTCACAAGCTAGCAAGGCTTGCAGCGTGGTGATGAATAATGGTGAAGCAGAGGCAGCGGCAATCTTGCCGTTGAGTTTGAGACCGACTCATAGGGCTGAACAGCATCTGCAGCCGTCGCGTCTCGACGCCGATCCTACGACGCACATATATCCAGCCAACTGAGCGCAAGAAGTCGCAAGGGTGGTTCGCTTCGCCCTTGCACGGTTCTTCCTGCGATGTTGTGACAACACGGTTCACGAGCGTCAGATGTCAGGCACGCACACGTATCGTATCACAGGCACGAAACGGACAGGAAGCCGGCCCGAGGGGAAACGGCAACAGCCTAAATGATAACCGGTAGGCGCAAGCTGTTCATGCATTGTCCTGCCCCCGCAACAAGGTTCACCACTTGTGATGTCCATCACAAATGCCAAATGCCATCGTGACACGACCGACACGCCTCCTTAACCACACGCTGCTTGCGATGCTTGCGCTCTCTACACCTGCCATTGGTGTTAGCTGGGCAGTGCATGAGTACTGATAAGTCGTACAGCAAACCGTGCATAAGCGCCTGCTGATTGTTCCAGCCCTGGGGCAAGATACAGAAGAGCGGTAAAGAAGGCCACCAAACAGGATACATGCTCGCGCCATACTTCTTTCGTTGGGATTACTCGCATGACGAGGGAGTTACAGTGTACCAATACTGGAAGGGCATTCACCGGAAGCAGCATGCATCAATCACCATGGTTTTTGTAGTGTAAATCAAGACTTTATTTGTGAAGACAATACGCTTTTTTGTATTAACTACCTGCTAACTCGAATTGACAATGTTGTCATGTAGCAGCTTCGCGCCATCTCTCTCCAGGGTATAATCACCATCTCAGGCAAATCGCCTGATAGAAGTACAGTGCGGATAAAAGTACAGACTAGTAAAGTCGATATTACTCGACGAACGTGTCCGCTCATCCGGGCGTGAGCCATGACCTGTCTTTAAAGCTGAATAAATGTGTCCATGTGTGGACCTGCATGAATGAAATTCATAGCCTCGTAGGGCATACACAAAGGCCCGTATGGTATCAGTCAAGAAATTTTGGAAAGCGAAGACATTATCCTTTAGCAGCCGCAGTATAAACACGGAAACCGACGGTGCCAAAAAGGATCAAACACAAAAAAACGCCGCAAACCCATCCGTAAATGCCGCTAAAAGTGCAGATGATGGAAAAACTAATACGCAGCATTGGTTACCAGGTTTTGGTTCGTGAACACCGCTGAAAGTGCAGTTGTTGAGCATAAAGACTGGCTCACCACCAGTTTTCGGAGAGCCCGTCCGCAAAGTAATCATTGCACGAGTTGTTGATTTTGGTGTCAGTTGGCTTTGGCTGCGGGATCGCATCCATGCCTCTAAGGTCGGTTGTGGTCATAGCCCGACGGATCACAGCATTGGTAGTTGCATTCTTTTGTTGCCGCTCCCACAGCAAGTTTTGTCTCAGACTACCGCTGAGTTCTGTTTGTAACATGTTCCGGCGTGTAGTGCGCGGGGACAGAGCAGGTGGATGAACATTGGAAGTGGTCATAATAATAGGTTTTGCTCGAGTAACCTGTTGACGCATCATAAGGCCACTGTCTTCTTGTGGCGAGTTACCGATGGAGGGGCCGTTGGGTGTCGAAGTCCGCGATCTGCGAATGGCAGGTGTTGACCGAGAAGCAGCGTTTTGCAGAGCCTGTGCACGATCGCCCTGATGCATCATGGTAGTGAGTAGAGAGCGGCGAGAAACGAGATTTGGCTTCGAATCAACGCGCTTGAACATCGATTGTTCTGTCACGCTAGAGGGACCGCTGTCGTCATTGTCGTCTTCCCATTCACCATCAGAATCTTCTTCTTCTTCAATGGCGCTCTCATCCGGCTCATCTTCGCTATCCGTCTCGATGGCACCATCGCTATCGGAGACGGCATCATGGTAAGTACGAGTGTTGACTTCATTCTTGAAAGACAATGTCTTTCGCATGGGGGCGCCTCGTCTAAGATGCTCAGACAACGAACTGCGTTGCGCGAGTGAGTATGCCTCGAGAGAGCTGCTGTTGTCTTCGTCGGATGAGCCACCAAGTGTGAACATCGGTTGCTTCTTCTTCGTCATTGGCTCTGCCCTGGAGGGTAGGGGCTTTGTGAGAAAGCTCGAAGTTTTCTTGAGGATAGGAGTCGGTGCTAGGTTGGTGCTTGAGCGTATCGACGTTGAAATGTGGCCTGGCTCAAAGCCGCGTACGACGCTGTGGTTACTGGCTTCCAATGATGAGCTCATGTCGGATCGAGTAGGAGGGCTCAGCGCCATGTCGTCGCTACCGCGGATGGCTGCAAGTGGCGAGGTCGATGGCTGCGGAATGCGACGTGCGGTCGTCACTGGTGGCGAGGCTAGGCGGAGTGTCGATGCTATAGGGAGGGTCTGGGTTACAGTTGCAACTACTGGTGGGGCGAGCTGCGGGGGCAAGGGAGATAGCGGCTCGATTGCCTTTTTCTCTTGGATCGAGTTGACAACCTTCTCCAAATCAATGGGTGTAAGGTGCTTGCCGCGAGCCTGGCTGGCGGTGGAATCGTGGCGGCGCAGGTCTGGGCGTGAATTGGAAGAGGTTGAGCGGGAAGTCGAGGTGAGGGCGCTTTCCATGTTCGAGTCGTCCGACGCCACGCTTGTCGAGAGTTCAGGTACGTCGGTACTGCTGGCTGCTAGCTGTTGCTTGAACGCCCACTGCGGCGACATGGCGATGGGCGGACAGCACAGTGTCTCACGGCCCCACACTCTCCATGCCATGTTTTCGTAGCGCCGTCCGTCTTCCATGGCAGGTGAGCATTTGGAAAATACTGGGGATTGCATTAGAGACCGTGGCCCACAATCGACAGGGCCGGTGGTTTGGCCCGTGACTTCACTTACATGACCATAGGCCGAATAGGTTCTCTGGATTGCCAGTCTCGATAGTGTGCATGGAGCTATGCTCGACGCGCACAATGGGAAGCTCAGCGCGGAGAGGCATAGTGGACCGAGTAATTCCGGTATTGATTGTCGATATAATCGAATGTGTCTGTTCGTAGGACAATTTGCGCTTGCGACCAGCGGCGGTGACGGTGACGGTGACGATGTGAAGTGCTTCAGTACAATGGGCGGCGGTGGGTGCCGGCGTTATCAAAGGTGTGCCGACTGCATGAATGGATACTGGGGATGATGGATGTGCGTGCGTGGCGAGGGAGCGTCGGTGTGGGTATGGGGGAGATACCAACAGGATGACCGAGGTGGGAGTGGATCTATGTATGAAAGCCAGTGTGGGAAGGCGGGCAAGGGTACGCTGCCGACAAGGAAGGCGCGACCTGGCCGCCAGCATGGAAGGCGCGATGGACACCCACACGCACTAAGCACCCCTGTCTACCCTAAACAGGCTCTTCCGGAGACTCCCCGGCACTTTGCGTCCACGCTCTACCGCTCTTTCAGTTCTCTTGACAACCATGGCGTGCACTGGCTTGCCCTGCAGATACATCGTCCTCTCTGCACTTGCGTGTGTGCTCTCGTCACCGCCGACAGTCTGTGCCTATATCTATCTTCTTCGCTCGCAGCGCCATCATCGACGCCCCCCCCCGTCGTCTTCTGACTGGAGCTAAGCATCGACACCCACGCGTGGCGCCTGGACTGCTCCCCACGAAGGCGTTTGCAGGGGCTGCTTTTGCACGCATGGCACATGATTCCGGCCTGGACAGTGCTTCACAAGGTTCATCTTCTAGAAGCCCCGGCAACAAAGGCTGACTCGCTGCTTTGCGAGGCGCTGCTCTTTACGAGCACGACTCTTTACTCTAATCACGGCGAGTCGCCGGCCCAGCGTTGCAGTGCTGACCTGCTACTGTTGCCTGACTGGATATGCTGGCCGACGATTTGTGGCGGTCACGTAGTCCGCGTCACCTGCACACGCTGCCGTAACATACAGCCCGTTCTGGTACAATACTGCTGGTCAGCCGTTTTGAAAAGCAACACCCACAGCATGTGACTGCTATGCACGGTTGACGATCTTCTCCTTGCGGAACCTGGCCAGCCTTTCCGCACGTTTCTTTTTGCCTTTTTCTCCAAACCTTTCATTTCCATCTAGCCCAATTTACCTAGTCCCCCCGGTACTTCTTGACACCACCCACTCCCATGTCCGACTGACCTGAACTCTGACATCAGAGCCATACACTGAGCCGCAGGCTCCCCTGAGCTGCACCATTCAGGACAGTTTCAAGTAGCCTCACTTCCATGCGACAGCCTACCGCGCTCCCGCCTGCTTGCGGGGATCCCTCTGGGGCAGTCATCACGAGGTACTTGACTTTTTCCGCTGGCGGTCAAAAGCAGTCCGATGACATCCTGTTTTGGGAAGGCCATCTCCGCCACGGTACCCTCAAGTGGAGATTTCTCCGCCTACCAAACATCTGCGATCCGCTCGAAGCTCTCACAAGACGCTGGCACAATGCGCGTAACCTCTACGAGCTGCTCCTCGCCAGGTTCACCATTCTTGCGCAGGACAACGCACAGAAGAGATGCCACGAGGAACAAGTCTCGCGACGACCAACTCGCCTGAAGACCGCCCTTTCTCCCCTGTGACACCTACTCCTCAGCCGTTGAGTTTGGAACCTGGGTTAGGGTCAAGTACCCCGCTGACTCTACACGCAATGCTCGGACCGCCATGCTCGAGTGACGGATACAACACGTCGATCGACTACAAAGCAATTTCTCGAGGTCATCCGAGAAGCCATATCGAATCAGTGAGCCGCGCAATAATCATGTGCGGCTGACCCATTCCGCTACACGCAGCGTGATTACTTGTTTCGTGAGTTGTACAATGAAAATCGTTTCTTTGCCAGGCCATGTGGGAGTTTGGCGCAACCGAGATCCTGTTTTTCTCCAGGTTTGGCGATTGGCGATCATTAACAACCTCGGGTTCAGCCTCCTCTACTGGTTCAGTGCACCACGTTACCGATTCATGCTTGAAAGTCACTGTCGTTCGAATGTTGCCATGACTATGAACTGCTGATGAATGCGCTGGCCATGGTCCAGCTCGTGATTCCTGAAAGATTGCAGGCTGCATATCTGCCGTTCGACAGTAACAGTGAGACTACACATCGTGCATCCATGGTTCTTATCCTCGCTGCCGTGGAACTGGCTATCTTCCTTGGAATTGCTATATCGTCTCGAACCCGACCATTGTTTCCTCATTCTGCAGTGGTGGCTGATCGATTTTGTATCTAACTAAATGCAACTTGAGATCAGTTACTGCTCATGGCCAGATTTTACATTTGTCGTCTTGAATATCGATTATGTTGATCAAATTCCCGCAAGTGGCCATTAAACTATGTAACCCCTTTGGAAGGGGAGCATTCGATTACGGAGAAGATTTACACTGTATACAATAGTCGCCGGATATCGGATTTTTAACGTTTTCATCTGGTCGATTCGCAGAGCTTGCTGGTTTATCGATGCGAACCTACAACAACCATTACTTTTTTCATATATTGTGACGCAGCGGCTGCTTTGGCTGAATATGAAACCACATTGAGCTGCATGAAGAACGTGCGCTCGTATGTCGTCGCATCAAGAAATTCAAATACACTGAGTAACGACTAAACGTACGATCTGAAAGCGGTTGTGAGTTCCAAACGAACCGGCGTCTGGTATCCCCGCAAACCAAGCGACTCAACTGAGCAAGGACACCTCACGATGGTGGCGTGGCCAGTGCCGCAGCATCGGACTGTGGCTAAAGGCCCGACAGCCTGGATTGGGCGTTGAGCGAATCCTATCTAGGTCCGGAATCTGTTCCCGCTGCACGAATCGCGTGGCTGTCATCGTGTCGGCCTTCACCAAACACTCAGCGCTATGACGGCAACAGTGCGTAAGTTCAACATGATTTCAATGGCGTTATCAGTATGCGGCACTTTTGCTTCTCATATTTTGTTCCTACTCCTTAATAGTTTTCCTGCACATCGCCAGACTGAGTTGGTCGCGCGGTGCGATACGATGTTCTGGGTGGGATGGATTGTCGTCCAACCAGAAGTGACAACGTGCTCACGATAGCGCACCGATTCGTTCACCTCGGCATGAATCACGGTCACACATGATTGTGGCCTTCCAATTCGATCATTTCCGGCTGCTGTTACAGAACTCCGTAATTGACCTCCATCCTTGCGGCGTGCCCGGTCTTATTACTTGTAGCGCGCGGGGGGAACTCGATGCTGGTCTCCGCGTGGGCGAGTGAAGGCTGCATGTTCCGACATTTGACTTCTCATCGGTTGTGGAGCCGCTTCCGCTCCTGAAATCCTCCCAGCGGCTTGGAATTTGATTTCGTGTCGAGTATGGCCATTAAGCGAAAGTGAGCAACGTGTGATTTCTTGGAGCAGTGTATGGTTCCCATTTCCTGGATTTTGGACGCGGGGTTGAAGTATGCCTCAAAGAACTTCACGTCTAGATCCTACGGTTGCTCCAATCCGCGCTTCTGAGCGCACCGAAAGTTGGTCGGAAAATTTACCGCCCACCAAGGCCTGCTATCGTAGCGGGTTGGGCACTAGCTTCTAATTTTGAGAGGAGAAAGAGGAGTCACACGCAACAGTTTAAGAGTTCGCGGCAATGTCGTGCTGCAACGTGGGACTCGAGATGAACCAACTGCAGACTTTGAGACTTATCGCCCCTGTCGAACCAAACGTTCACATGGACACGCCCCTGCTTGGCGGGATTGTATAGTCGTGTATTTCCCCACGTGCTTATCGACAACCGTGGGTGGGGCCACTGTTTCTCCACGAAAACTGAGGCTCGAATAAATCGAGTCTCAATGTACTGACAAGACGTTAATCACAGTGGATATTTGTAATCCTTTGACGCGCACGCCACCAGTGAACGAGGCCCGTGAGGAAATACCGCGAAACAGCCCACTTTGTCGTTGGGTTACGGAATTTAATCCGCCAACTAACATTCAACAGACCTTCTGCTTCGGGATCACTATGCGCGGTTTTCATATTTTAGCATCCGTTAGTGGGCATCCTGGTACAGCGAAGTTTGTCCTTGGGACAAACGGATGGTTTCCTCGTTTGGTAATGCTTCCTTCTCAAACCTCTAAACGACCTTGAGCAGTTGGTAGAGCATGGACGTTTCCTGGAATTTGATCAATTGGTGAGTTCCAGTCATGATACTGGGGGGCGAGCGTAAGCAACGCGTCTTCGAGACTCGACACGTTCTTGATCTAAGTTCGAGTATGGTGCTCGATAACAATACGTGCCAATCTATCGGCTGCCCACCTCTTTCGGGCTTTTGCACTACCACAGACATTCAGCCGAAATGGCAGGGCGAACACGCCAGATCTGAATACAATCTCATTGTTGAAAATGTTCTGGGTTTGCTCAAAGACATGCGTTCGGCGTCGCTCGCTCACTGTCTGACTATCGTGATTTTCCATCAAATTGTCACAAGCGCAATCACTTTGGGCACCACACAACCCTAATCACGACGCAAGAAGCCACAACTGCAGGAAAATTACCACTGTTTTACTGCCTGAACTACGCTGTACCATCGTCGGGCTCATGACCATCTATGCCCAAGACACTACAGAGTGTCATGAATCAGCAAGTTGAATGGTCTCTTCAGGCTGTAATCTTCGGTACCGTCTAACACGGGCCGAGATGCTCAACCGTACATTTGGTGGTACCCGAGTAGAGTGCCCGTCGCCTAAACACCAGCGAATTGGATGAATGCAACAACATAATGAGCCGCGCAGCATTCGAGCAGCGTTCTGCAACCCCTGTTTCGGACACTTCCGAGTCACTTGCACAAGGGGTGACTCGGTCACGCTGTCAGTTTCAAGACCTCCTGTGACACTGGTCTATACGACGGGCTGCGGATATAGGGCGACACTACTCCGCCACTATATATCAGTCGCGGCTGTGCGTTCCACGAATTCCTAGATCCAAGGCGACCCCACGCACAGCTTTAAGAAGCCTTGTCCGGGCAGGTACTATTGCTCACCGACTCGGCTTCCTAATTGGGTAATATCCCGGACACTCCGGACTCGGTTCTGCAGTTGCTCAGGGATGTCGCGTGAATTCTACCCTTGACGAAGAACCATCACATGCAAGAACTTGCTTGGTACAAATTGCGGGATACTTTTTATCAATTCAAGGACAGTTTCTGTGGGATGTCTTTTCAGTGCTGGAATTTTCCAATCGAGCAGCTGATGGTGGCAGACAGGCTCAACCCACTCCGATTAACTGAGAGGGTCAGCTGGGTCGCTGCGATTTTGCAGCTGGGAGAGACAGGTCTGTTCTCAATACCCACGGCTTAATAAAAAGTACGTTGCTGGTCTAGGTTCTTGAGGACACGCCAAATGCGTCTAGTTGTTAGCTACTAGCAAATTAACCTGTTCTCTTACATGGTTGCGCAAATATAATAACATGTGAACGTGATTGCTCTTATCAACGCCCCGATCTTGCCACCTCCATTACGGGAGTAGAATGCACAGTGTGTGTAGTACGCCTTGTTTTTTCTCCATTGAGTCTGGAGACGGCAAAGTAGCAAAGCCAAAACATGGCAATTTCTGAGTCAGCATTCTCATCGTGACGGAATCTAGGCGATGAAGATGTGTATGAAACTACCGTACAACACATCTCTCCATGCTTTGTTTTGAATAACAAAGCTTTGTATGTGAATGTGTGCAGATGGAAGGTCAGTCATTCAAGTATGTTAAATAATAATAAAATATAAGGTGGAGATTTCCCAACACGAGTCTTTTACTACATTTCAGCGTTTAACCTTGCCAAGTCCAGGCCAGTTCAATATAGTACTATATAATGATGAAGCTATACTCTCTTAATTAAATAAATGATCGTGCCTTTCCTTTTCACCTCATCATCTGCTCCTCTATTTAAAAGTAGACAAAAGGAGGAAAGGGTGAGGACTAGGGACTTTCCCTTTGTTCCCCCCCTTTCTTTCTTCCAACTCCAACCAATTACAAGCCACATATAGCACAGCACAGTACATCATGACATGGCATGACATGACATTCACATGTACGTCTTCTACTCTCGCTTCATCGGACTCAACTTTCTCTGCGCGGTGCATCGACTGGGCTGTTTGTTCTCAATGAAGAGGTCTACCAAGTACCATACCTACCTACTTACTTACTTACTTACTTACTTACTTACTTACTTACTTACCTTTCTACTGACTTGCCTACTTGCCTACTTACCTTCTTACTAACTTGACCGCTTACCTACCTACCTCCCTATCTACCTACCTACTTACTTACACACCTCCGGCACCCATTCTTGTTTTTCTCTTTCTTTCCACTTCCTCTATAAGATAAAATTAAAAGGAGACCTGAATAGTACGACTCTTTTAATGTGGTTTCTCACATTTCTCTTTCAACAAATTTTTTTTTAATAAAAATAAAAAAGGCCTTTCTTACTTACTTGCCAACACCGGGGCGATTGGAAATTAAGAAAGATGGGCAAAAGAAAAGGGAGGAAGGAAGAAGGGGAAAAGGAGACGAGCGTACATCACTGTGTTGTAACATTCACTAACCAATGTGCGGCTGAGGGATTCGACATGCACCCTTTTCTTCTCAAGTATATTCGCGCCTCCAAGCCTCCTCGCCGCCTTGTCAAGGGGTAGCCCGCGTCAAAAGCTTCAAATTCGATTCATGCTCATCACGTTCAAAGGAAGATGATAGTGATTGTCAGTAGAGACATTCTGTTTCTTTTTTTTTTCTTTTCATTCCGTCGTCTATATGGTATCCTCCCAATGCTTTTCTCTACGCCGCTGAAGCGGCATGTACGTCACATCCCCCTCCTACGCCAAGCCATGGTCGGTAGTTTAAAAGTCATTTTCGTCGCTTCCGGCGATGATTACGTTGTTGATCTGGACAATTGTTAGCATTGTGTACATGGAGTACAAAAAAACTCCCAAAAAATATGCACATGACAGAACCAAATGGATTTGGATGACGAATTTCGTGAGCGCCACAAATCAAATGGTGCACATTGTGTGTAACATGTGAGGAAGCACTTGTGCACCAACACTTTTGTGATCCCTGCATCCCATCGATCCTGCGATTGGCAAGATGCAAGGCGTGCAAGGGGGGGAGGAGGGGGGATGTGGGATGGCACAGCGAGGAGATCTCAGAGAGAGGACATTTACTAAAACAGGGTAATGCAACATGGAAAACGAAATCAAAACATACCTTGAGTACCATTCTGCAGAGCTGTGTCGCAAGCATAAGCTGTTGCCGTTTTGAGATCAAGGGGTCGATCACAAAGTGCTCCTTCATATCTGCAATTGCGCCACGTTAGCACGATCCTTGACTAGCGGAAACACCACCAAAAGGATATGATGTGATTGAAGCAGTGACGACTCATCATGCGGTGACCACCGGAGTTCGCGGTATCGGATGACACAGCGCGTAGGCGGTACGTGGGGGTTCGTTGCAAGACCCCACCAAGGTGTTGGGTGTGGATGGTTGTCAGATGCCACGGGACCATGCATGACTGCAGGTGTACCACAATGCCGATACGCGGAACGGCGGTGTCAAGAGCGGGAAGTACCCGCTGATACAAAAAGTGGGCAGAATTGTACGAAAACGTAAGGAGATGATTGTTGTCAAGGGCGAATGACGTGGACAAAAGTTGTACTTACCATTGCTTCCCGATTGCATGCAGTCGACTCCTAACCTCGTATTCTTCTCCTTGGCTTGACGGGACTTGATGTTGGCTAGAGTCTCAATGGGGCTGAGACCAGAGTTCTCAGCCAGCGCCATGGGTACACAATCCAGGGCATCGGCAAAGGCGCGCATTGCGTACTGCTCAAGACCGGGGCTCTGTGGATGGTCAGCTATCGGAGAAAAAAAAAAAAAAAAAAAAAAAAAGGGTCGCAGAGTGCTCGGGATGCCTACCTTTACGGCTGCATCTTCAACTGCCAACGAGCATGCAATTTCGGCGGCACCGCCACCGTAGACGATACGGCTGTCTCGTACGAGGTTCCGGACGACGCAAAGAGCATCGTGCAGTGATCGCTTCGCCTCGTCGATGATCTGTGGGGTGTCAGCATTGTAATGGGTCGTGGATTTTTGTTCTCAACACCGCTTGTGGGGCCGCTCCCCGAACTTGGGGAAAACGTACCATCTTGTTGCTGCCGCGGACAAAGACAGTGACGGCTCTGGTGTTTGCGCACTCCTCAATGACGAGCATCTTGTCTCTTGTGGTTCCAAAGGTGAGTTCGCGGACGATTCCAGCCTTGCCCAGCTTTTCTGCGCTGAGATCCTCGAAGCGCGGTACTATGCGGCCGTTTGTGGCAATTGCAATGAGTTCAATCTCAGGGCCTCCAACCCATCGTACGGCGGGCAGCTTGTTTGTGAGAAGGAGGTGGTTGGCCTCGTCGTCAAAGCCCCACTGACATATGACAACATTGGCGCCCGTGTTCTTGATCTGCTCAATCATCTCGGTGAACTTGCTGGACTCGTAGTTTTGCAGCTTCTTGAACTCCTCGACCGAGGTGATGTCGAGCTTGTGCTTGGTCTTGGGCTTGGGGGGCTCGAATGCACAGGTCAGGATGGCGAGTTTGGCGTCCTTGACCTCGGAAGGCATCTGGGGGTGGGAAAAGTCCTTGTCTATTATGACGCCCTTGACGAGCAATGTGTCTTCGAGCGCGCCGCCAACCTTGCCGTCGACCTTGATGAGCTCAAAGTCGACGTCCTTGCGGTCGAGATCGGCGACGGAGAGGACGGCGTCGACGGCGATTCTTGCAAACTGGTCGTGCGCCTTTGAGACGATTTTGCTGCCCAGGCTCGTCTTGGCGACCTTGAAGAGGTCCTCGGTGTTGTCCTTGTCAAAGTGGATCTCGTCGCTGATCTCGTCGAGGCGGGCAACGGCGACCTCGCAGGCCTGGTCGTAGCCGTCGGCGATCCTGATGGGGTGGATGCCCTTGTCGATGAGGTCGGCGGCTTGCTCGAGCAGGGCGCCGGCCAGGACAACGACGCCGGTTGTGCCGTCACCAATCTCCTCGTCCTGGGACTTTGACAGCTCGACGAGCAGCTTGGCGACGGGGTTTGAAATCTCCATCTGGGAGAGGATGGTGGCGCCATCGTTGGTGACGGTGATGTCGCCGTCGGGGGAGATGAGGATCTTGTCGAGGCCGCGTGGACCCTGCAGGATGGGTTAGTGATGGTGGTGGTGTTATCAATAGTGGTGGTGTTGTCAATGGTGGTGGTGTTGTCAATGGTGGTGGTGTTGTCAATGGTGTTGGTGTTGATGGTGTTGTCAATGGTGTGTTCATGTCAGCAAGGGCCGTGGACCATTACGTACCAGAGACGTCTTGACAATGTTGGCGACCGTCTTGGCGGCGAGAATGTGCGACTTGACGGCCTCGTTGCCGTGCTGCCTCTTCTTCTTGCCCTGGCTGCCCTGTGCGTCAGCGCGTGCTTGTGTGCCGTGCAGCTTCGCCGGCGACGTACTCTCGGACGATGATGAACGGCCGGCCTGCCTCGTCCTTCATCACCTGCGCTGTGTGCCATGGCGTCAGTGCGTGTTCCTGTCCGTGTGCCTGTTCCTCAGAGGGCGCGGGGTAGTTCTGGGGGCGGGCGGCGGCGAGGCATACCGTTCGACATGTCCAGTTCTGCGGGCGAGCACGGTCAGCACGTGAGCAAGAGGGCGCGACACAGGCGGGTGGGCGTGCATGTCCGTGTGTGTACATGGACGTCGATGCACACACACATACACATGTGTGCATGCATTTGTGTGCCGTGGCAGCTGGTGGATGCGGCAGACTTACGCATCGCCATGGTGGCAGGATGAGTCGCTCCGCAGTAAGTTCGGGTGTGCGGGAGCTCGGTGCTGTATCCAGGTCACGACAGCCAACAGTGCTGTGTGTGTGTCTGGGAGGGGTGGCGGGTGGACGGGGGACTGCGGGCGTGTCTGTCGGTCTTCAGTCGCATGGCCGCTCTTCAAACTTTCAGATTCCACAGGCCCCGGCATTCGCGCTAGTGGCCGCCACGCCAAGCCGAGCCTCATTTGTCGCCCACGGCCGCCGACAGCTCCACGCCCTCGTTCCCTCGCCCTCTGAGCCCTGCGCCGCGTGCAATTGGGCCCCCCTCGCGCCGCCCCAGCTCCAGAAACCCTCCGCCCGCCCGCCACTCCGCCCCCGCCCTCCAGCGACCGCCGTCCCGCAATGCCGCGTGAGCTGCGCCCGTCCCACGCCGCGCATCGTCGCGTCAGGAACACGCCCGCTGACGCGTAAACAGCTGCTCTCAGTGACGCCGGCTCCTCCAGCGACGAGCAGGTCCCTGCCCAGCACAAGACGACCCAAGCCGAGCCAGAGCACCGCTTGGCCGCCGACAACCACGACGACGACGACGACGACGACGACGACGAGGGCTCCATTGCCGACGACGAGTACGCGCGCCTGCTGTCCGTACATGGGGCGCCCTGTGTTGATTGTGCGACAGATACATTGTCGAGGAGATCCTGAAGCACCGCTTCACAAAAGTGAGCTTCCTCCCCACACGCGACGTGCGCGCAGCCAGCTAACGGCCGACTCAGGATGGCGAGCTCGAGCTCGACGTCAAGTGGGTAGGCTACGACGACCCCAAGGACCGCACATGGGAGCCCGAGTCGAATCTGTACGTTGTCCGCGCCGCGCCCTTTGCCCCTTCATGCTAACAGACGCAGGGCTGGCGCCATCGACGTCCTCGACGCCTACTTCAAGAAGATCAAGGGCAGGCCAGAGCCCAAGACCGCCGCAAAGCGCAAGGCACGCCCGGCTAGCGCAAAGGTCGAAGCCGCCAACATACCCACGGCAAGCACGAAGCGCGCCAAGAAGGACTGGAGCCCACCACAAGGCACTTGGGAACACGACGTCAGCCACATTGACACGGTCGAAGAGAGTCTTGACAGCAAGACGGGCGAGATGGCCCGGTATGCCTACCTGGTCTGGAACAACCAGCGCAAGACCCAACACCCGCTCAAGCACGTCTACCAAAAGTGCCCTCAAAAGGTATCTTGCTTGCCACGGCGCATGGCCACCCTTGTACACCTCTCAGGCGCATGACTGACGCCCCGTAGATGCTTGAATACTATGAGAGCCATCTAGTCTTCACGCAGAATAGCGATTTGAACGGCGAGGACGATCTCAGGATGCACGACATTTGATCAGCCCCGACCTGACTACAGATGACTACAGTTTCCATCCGACTGCCGCCATCTCACCACAAGCCTGACAACCAGACACACCTGTTGCAGTCATTTCAGTCTATGCGAGGAAGCCTGCCCCTCCTCAGCGTGCCATGTAGAGCAGTCCTCCGCATCATAAGCGCTGTGTAAAGCGCGCAGTTCACCTACAAGTAGATGAAAGCTCTAGAGTTGGATTTTCCAAGGTTTCAAGGGCTGCTTCTGTATTTTACTCGGGCATTTACACATGCTCAACATGTGTTTTCTCTAGCTCTTGTGGGTTGGGATATCTACGCCATCAATGCGAGATTTGGGCGGTTCATTCAATTGGAAAACGGGATCCATGATTGCTGGATTGTCAAATACCAGCCGGGCCATGTCTGAAGCCATTTGACGGAAGAGGGTGACGACTCCAAGCGCTTGAGATTGTTGAGATTTGACTGTTTGAATGAGACTTGCCAATTCGAACAATTTTTTCCCCAAGATAATTCAGGATTCGAGCAATGGACATGGATATGTAGTATCGTATAGAAAATGTGACGACGCGACAATCATTACCTACCACGTGACTTCGTGTCAGCGCTCTCTATCATTGCAACCAACACTAGCAATGCCAACTATCTCTGCTCCAACTTAATCTTACCATTATTGTCTATCCAATTTCAAATTCCCTTACCAGTCGTCATCCTAATCTCCTTTTAACAACCTGTTCCGCGTTTCAAATCCAACCTCTTGCCTTTGCGCGTTGTCGCGCCCCCAGCCCTTCCCAGCCTCCAGCCACCCACCAACCACCCGCCGCACGCACCTGCCATGCCTCTACAAAACTGCCACAGCCCGAGTTGCTACGCTTGGGGACTACTCACTGCACACACCACAACAATTGACGATTTTGATCCATTTTATATATTTAAATATATCTGCTTTTTTTGACGGGTTATTTATTACAATCAAGTTCCCGATTCGTGGATTAAGCTTGGACCTGCAACTTCTCCACGTCAAACTAGGTTGGCCTGTAGAAGGTTACCACGACTACACACTGTTGATTGGATTGGTATTTCCAAGACGAGAGAGAAAAAAGGTACATACTTACAGCACACACCCCATCCACATCACACATTCACACCGACATTTTCCCTTTCCACTAAATATATCTAAAAAAAAAAACACCAACTAACTCTCTCTCCTAGAACTTGTTCCTCGCCACATTCACACACCACAACACAGCTTCTCACATACTGCTGCTACTACTACTACTACCACCACCACCACCACCACCCAACAACCCGCAGCCATGAAGCGCAACGTCGTCATCTTCCTCATCATCCTCATCCTCTTCATCTTCATCGGCCTCATCGCCTACCTCATCTACTACCTGCAAACGCGCATGGCCGTCGGCGGCACATCGTCGGCAAGCTCGACAGATATGAGCGAGGTGTAAAAGACACTGTTATACACATTTATGAATATTTTACTTTTTTTATTTATTTTAAAACAAGGACAACTCAGAGCCTGCGGGGAAGAGGAGGACGACGAACACTGACGATATATACACATACACAAGGCTTGATTTGATGGCTGTGTGCCACAATGGGGGGAGAAGACGTGGGATGATTTGCATGACTTGGGGCGTTTGGGATGGGATCGACTGGAATGAATGGGATTGGCGTTTGAAAAGACTTGCAAATGAATTATTGTTACATGACGGATGGGGAATGGTATGAAGATTGGAGGAGGTCCAGGTCGGGCTCTCTGGATAGAGAGATTGATGGATGGATGGATGGATGGATGGATGAATACCCGCAATATTGCGCTGTTGTTGTTGTTGTTGTTACCTCGAATGGATTGTTAATACTATACGGCCATCATGGCCAATGAAAGTGAAACCAGAAGAATATATTGCACCCATTAGTCAGCCCTTTTTTTTTGCCTGTGATATCAAAGTACGGTTCGAAAAAGAAGAAGAAAAACTTTGAACGGGGTAAAAAAAATGCAGTCATGAAAATTACCTTTAACACTGTTGACGCAAAGCAAAATATCCAAACATATACAACTAAGCTAGGCTAAGCTCCGTAAACAATCTTAATGTCCATACAAGAAAAGCTAAACCCCGTAAACAGTCTCAATGTCCATTAAAAAAAAGCTAAACCCCACAAACAATCACAATGTCGATAAAAAAGCTAAACCCTACAAACAATCTCAATGTCCACACAAAAAAGCTAAACCCCGCAAACAGTCTCAATGTCCATACAAAAAAGCTAAACCCTACAAACAATCACAATGTCGATAAAAAAAACTAAACCCTACAAACAATCTCAATGTTACTTCCCTATAACCACCCCCCTACCACCCTTCATCACTCTCCTCCTCATCATCACTCCACCCCCTATCACACGTCTTCCAAAACGCCGTCGGTCCCGCCGGTCCATGAGGATCGAAATCCTTATCAAACCACGTCCCCACCACACCACGCTTAGATCGTAAACCACCGACTTGAATACCCTCACTGCGCCATCGCTCTTCTCCGCTGCAAGGGAAAAGTTAGTAATACACTGCTATTTTTCTTTATAAAAATAGGGAAAGTTTTGGAACAGAAATACGTGGAAAGGAAGAAGGAAAATAACAATAATAATAATAATAAGAGAAGCGACCAATACTTACCCGTAAAACACCGAGATAGTCTGCCAGCGCACATCACCCGAGGGAGTAAGGCGTACAGAACCTGAAATTTCATCATTAGCAAACTTGTCGATACCGGTGATTTGACGAGTGATTATTTTTTTTTAAATATAAAAGAAATACACTTGTCAAAAAATCACAAAAGGCACGACATGTCTTGACATACCTCGTATCTTTGAACTAGCATTCGGATCCCACGCTGCATCTACGGCACGAGATTTCCCCGTAAAGTGTACGACGGGTAGGGCGGGATTGTCGAATTCTCCTGCTGCCTCGACTGACGTGACGTGCAGATCCATGAGGATGTGGCGGATTGCTTCTTCGGTCGCGAGGGGCGCGCGGGGTTCGTCCGAGGGGTGCTTTAGTGCTTGGGCGCTGAAGTTGAATTGGTGGAGATCTATTTTTTGTCAATACAATATATATAAGTGTGTGTGTGTGAAAAAGAGAGAGTGAAAAGAAAAAAAAGTGAAAATGAAACGCATACCGTTGTAGTCCATGAAACACACAATCTGCCCATTAACATTAGCATCAGTATCAACGTCAACGTCAGCACCAGATATCCAGCCATTATGATGATTACAACAGCAAACTCCATTTGATCTGGAATGGAGCAGACTTACCCTCGACCACAACCCCTCAACACTATACGGATCCCTCATCTTCAACGGCACCTCCAACTCCCTTGGTAATACCATTTTCTGTCCCCTCTCCCGCACCACGCCCTCCAACGGCTCTGCCCACGGCGGCCGAAAACTCTGCATAAACCGCCTACAACACATGCCCGAATTATACCCCAGCACAATCATGATGCTCTCCACCATCTCCCAATTCGTCCGCATACTCCCATCCTCCATAAATGGCCCCCACATGGTCTTGTCAGTATAGTTTCTCAGGTCGTACACGCGGGAGCGCGCATACGCATGTGTGGATAGAACCCTCCGGCCCGTGGTGGTGGACGGAATGCCAAAGAGACAGAGGAGCTTGGCGCTGAGTTGTCGGCTTTGCTCGTCGTCGGCCGCTTTCTGGTTCTCGGTCCCCGCGTGCAAGTACAGCGAAGAGCGGCACATGAAGGCATCGTGGTTTTGCGTTATCGATGTGAAGAGTTGCGAGACTAGCGCTTGGTTTTGCGAGTGGCCATGCTCGTCGCTGGATGCCGAGGCGATGAGCGTTTCGACTGTCGAGGCGACAAAGGAGAATTCATCGCGCTTTGTAACATGTCAGTATTTATTTATTTATTTCTTGTTCTCATTCTTCTTCTTGTTCTTCTTCTTCTTCTTCCAAGTGAGATGGGGATTTGTTTTATAATTCTCTTCTCATCACCTTTAGAAAGTTGTCGGCTGATTCTAGTATCCTGCGACACTTGACAATCTTCTGGAGCTCCGGTACCCAATCCG
Organism: Mycocentrospora acerina; assembly: GCA_022701365.1. Classification (NCBI taxonomy): domain Eukaryota; kingdom Fungi; phylum Ascomycota; class Dothideomycetes; order Pleosporales; genus Mycocentrospora; species Mycocentrospora acerina. The sequence goes on from JAKUHH010000184.1 coordinate 727,093, forward strand.
GCTCTGCATCTTGAGCCTCTCGTCGCGGGTCATCCTAAATTGATATCAGAACAATTTGATCAAAGCCTTCTTGCTTGGTTCGCGTACAAAGTTCTTCAGGTAGTGTGCTTTGTACAACCGTTTGTTCTTCTTGATGAACTCATTGAAGCCCCGAGATGCTTGCGCGCATGCTGCAAGGTCTTCAGGATTGATCTCTTCCAAGATTCGTATCAAGACATCATAACATAAATCTAGGAGTTCCGTCATCGCGACTATATGGTTCCTGCGCCTGAGCTGTACACGGAAGTGAAGAGAAAAGGTTCAAGTGTCAATGTCGTGATGGAGTCTCGGCATGTATGTGTAATACGGTGGGGTTCCATCGGACATAATGATAATAACCCCGATAGGGCTAGACGCAGCTGGGATGAATGACGCCAAAGAGTGTTCCGCAATCATCGTAATGATTGCACTTGACTGCAGTGCATTTTCTATGACTAAGGGTTCAAGACTCAAAAACAACATGTAATTATGGGCGGTGTAGCGCAGCTAAGCTCTAATCAACATTACTCCAACAACCAGCTCCCACCCAACGATTTGACCTAGAAACGAAGCATCTGATGTTGACTTGATCCATGATAAAATGATGCCGAAAAAGAAAGAAACAAGAAAGCCAATTTCCAAACGCCTCATAGTAAGGTACTCTACACTTTGGGTATCTATGTAAACACAGCAAGATGAAGTCCTAATATTCGCTCATGAAAAATGCAATTTGCACACGATCCCACATTAGAAAATGCAAAAAAAAATTTGAGAAAGGAACAGGATCTATGGCCAGTCCTCAGCCAGTGAGATGAACCAATGAGGCTGTGTTAGATCCAAAGAATCGGGCTCTCGGAGCTTCTCGCGTTGAGTTCAAATTCCCAACTTTCCAGATTCTGAGCGACTGGCAAAGCATTGTCTGCATTCCACGGCAACCCTAGTACAGGATCAAGAGGGACTGCCGGAGGAGAATGCGCACCGTGGGAGCCACCGGCCAAATTCTGGTATGGCATACGTTCGGCGACGTCGTGTGGGACGACACTTCGAATCACTTGCGCCCAGCTCCCGGCCGTATGTGAGGCAACAATTTGGCCTAGATTCTGCCAAGTCTCGATTACTTGTGACACTACGCCCATGATCTTCCTAAAATCCTCAAGGACACGCCTTGGGAACATCAGACCTTCAGCAAGATCATGCAACATGGCGACAGCGTCGCGAAAACCTTCTGCGTAGACCTGAATCCGTGCTTGTAGTTTCAACGATGGTGCAGTGAGGTCTTGAACAAGAAGTGTGCAGATGGCCAACAGGGCACTTGAAAGACAAACTGACATGTGATGCCGAAAAGTCGAAGGTCCTTTTGCTTCGGTAGCATATATACGAATATGGGCAATGGTATCGAGAGCTATATCGCCACAGAGACGCGCCGTGGTCGCGTCATATTGTAGCGACGTCATAGTTCGCTGGTATAAAAGAAGACGAAGATTGTTGAAACTGGTATGAAGAAAAGTTCCTTGTTGCACATGGCTAAAATTCGGCACGTGTTGAGGAAGAGTGTCGCGGCAATACATCTCAATATCAGCGTCGACTTGTGCCAATTTCTTGCGATCCAGCCCCTCCTTCAAGGCCTGTGGACTGAAAATGAGATCCCAAACCGAGTCAGCAAAGTGCGACCAGTATACCATGCAGCCAACAAACTCATTGAGTGGGCGTAACAGTTCAGAATTAGACATTGATCGCTGTTGGTATATTACCTTCAACACGGTCAGAAAACACTCAGACGTGGAAGGAAGATGTAACAGGAAGCACTCACTTGATTGTAAAAGTCACCTGGGCGATATTCAACATCAAAGTCCGATTCGGGTATCGACTTTGGACGGCCGTAGGATACTGCAATTCGACGATCAGTGACGAAGATAGTCCAGAATATGCGCAGGTGCATGTAGCATCGGAAAGGATTTGCATCCGAGGGCGATGGTTGTCGATGTAGGCCAAATTGGAAGACAAGCCGGCTGGCAAGACCGATACTGTTGTATGCCAGGTTTGGCTTGTCTGCTAGAGTGAAGTAGATGGTCTGCCATTGTTAGTGAGAGCGGAGAAAGCCGTAGGAGGCAAAGATGCACACGCACCTGAAAGAGCAGAAATTGAAGCAAACTCAGGTCGCCTCGCCCAGCTAGAGATCGCTTCCCAGCAAGCTCATCGGCCATTTGAAACCACTGCCATCCAGGAATGCTGGTGTTGCTCTTGGAGGCAGGTGGTGCGACATGCAGCAAGATGTCGCAACAGGCGAAAATGATGTAGTGAAGGGCTAGAAAGCACGTGTCGGCACGTTGGAGGTCTGGACTCGCTAGCATCTGCTCGCTGCGATGACGAAACTGTGCCTCGTCGATGCATGGATGGAAGGGGTGAAAGTCGGCAAAGAAGACCTGCAGGTAGTTGTGGTAGTCTTGGGAGCTGGGGAAAGTCAGGGTGCGGCCAGCTATGCAGACAGCAGAGGGAGTAGCAGCGGACGTCGACGGACGCATCATGTCAGGCGACGAGAGGGCAAAGTTGGGCTGCATTCCCATGGACGCGAGGGCGGGGTGAATGGGGTCGAGGGCTGGCATGGCAAAGGCTGCGTCGCTGCTGTTTTCTTCCCTTTCTATGCTGCCGCTGGGCGTCATGGTCATGCCTCGCTCGTGTATGAGGGCCTCCATCATGGTCTCAATGCGGGCCATGCGGGCTTCCATGGACATGTTGAGCACGCTGACATCGCTGGCCCTGCGCTCGGTACTCTCGTGGCGTGGCAGCAGGCTTCTTCGCGGCGGCCCGTGGCCGTTGGAGAGAGACGGCAGCGGGGGCTGGACGGGAATGGAGACGGGGACGGGGCGGCTGAGGTTCTGCAGGGCTTCGGCAGCCGTCTGGTCCTCGGAATAGAAGCAGCGCTTTCCATTGTCGGTGCATCGCTGGCACGGGTTCTCGCCCGAGCACTGTCAGGGTCAGCGGTGGGCGGGAAGGCGCGACGAAGGGGACACACACCTTGAGCTTCGATCGCCTGCACGAGACACCTGCGTCGCCGTCAGTCACGTTTTCTGGGGGGAGTCGTGGAAATGATCAAAGCCAGGGCCATGGTTTACAGGCATAGCCATGGCCACGGCAACAGCCATAGCCACAGCCATAGCCACGACCATGCTCATGACAGTAAACATGGCCACCCCTTTGAGAAGCACAAGCCATCCATGGTCAGGTTTTCACGTCGCAGGAGGGCCATGCTGCTACGCTTCCGCCAGAGCCTCCCACACGACACGACACGACGCCACTCGTCTGGCCGGTCCCTGACCATTGTGAAGACGTCCACAGGCCGCGAATAGCTTGCCCTTCCGGAACCATCGGAATGCCTGCTCGAGTTCCCCAGGGGCGTGCTTTGAGAATCACCGACGCGACGTACAAGCCTTGGTTGCATATTTCTGGCGCACCTTCTTGCGCTTCGGCGAAGAAGGCGAGTCGTCCTCAATCCGGCTCAGAGACGACGCCTGATCGTTCATGATGCGGTGAGGTGGATGGGTGGATGGAGACTAAAGTTTCCGAACAGCATCCCGGGGGACTGCGCTAGTCGATCGCGCTTGCCACATCCTCACGTCACATCACCTCGCGTCTTATCGCATCGCATCGCATCGCCTTGCCTTGCCCTGCCTTGTCTTGCTTTGCTACAATACCACCCTACACAACGTGACTTTGCACATCAGGACACTATACGTAGAAACATACTTTACTTCTCAATCAACCCCCCAACATACTCTGCCACAGCCAGCATCTTCTCCTCCTGCAACCTCCTCCCCACAATCTGCAGTCCAACATGTGCCCCATCATAAATCTCCGCATCATCTGGCATCAAGTTAGCCACACTTGTCAACAGCATCTCTAACAAATATGGCACTCACAATCCTCGTGTATCTCCTTGTCCGTCTGATCAACTGGCGTATATCCCTCATCCTCCACATCAATCCTCTTGTCAACATTGGTAACGGGCACAACTACGCTTGTATAGTCCAGCGCATTAACCCACGTCGAGTATCCATAGTACTTGTACTTTCCTTGTCTGGCAGCCGGCCACGGTGCAAGTGGACAGATAAGGGCGTCGACTGGCCGTCCTGTCCCCGTCGACTCGGAGGTGCTGGTCCAGTAGTCCAAGTACTCCTTCTTCAGTCTCCGTAGTTCGACATTCGTCGCTGCAATCTCACTCCCTGTAAACTCCTTGGGAATGGATGCATAAAACGATATCTGGTCTGCCATGGGCTCCCCAGACAGAGCAAACGCGCCGCGCACATCGTTGCCGCCGTCAAAGGTCCAGGATTTGAACCCAGTGTCGAGAATGTGTTTATGAGAGGGGCCCTTCCAGGGGACTACAGTATGGCCTGCAGATCGAAGGGCGTCAACGACTATACTCATTGCGCGGCGGATGGGCGGTGTGGGATTAACAATGCCGTCTGACTCGATGAGTCCAAAGCATAGCTTCTCGCTGGATGTAGTGAGTTGGAGAATCTCTTGATGGTGCTCCTCACGCCAGGGAATCTCGTGCACCAGCGGGTCGTGCAGCCATGGGTCCTGCGAGAGAAGGGCTTTTGTAGCGAGGCGGAGGGATGCAGCATTTGTTGCAAGCGGGCCTACGACGGAGAGGATGCTGTTTTGCCCGTCCATGGAATTGGCCATGCCTTCGTAGGGTAGACGGCCCGTCGAGGCGCGTAATCCATATAGTCCGTTGAATGCGGCGGGGATACGAATAGAACCGCCAATATCAGTACCAAAGCCAAGAGGTGCTGTAGTGTGTTAATAGAGCAGTCTTGTAGTTGTTGCGGAGAGTCAAGGGGGGAACAAACATCCGCGAATCCCAATCAACGCCCCTTCACCCCCCGAGCTCCCCCCGCTAGTCAGATGCCTGTTCTTTGGATTCAACGTATATCCGATGATGTTATTCGCTGTCTCGCCCATCATAAGGGTATGTGGAACACTCGTCTTGCAGTACAACACTGCACCTGCCTTTCTCAACTCTCTCACCATCTCGCTCTCAAACACCTTTTCCTTGCCCGTGCCCTGCTTGCCTTCAAACGTGTTGATCCAGCCCACGTAGCCCATTGTCGTCTCCACGCCCTTGACATGGAACTGGTCTTTTAGTGAAACCGGCACGCCGTGGAGGGGTCCAATAGGTGTTTTGTGCTGAGCAAAGTACGCGTCGAGGTTCTTTGCATCCTGGATGGCTGCATCGAAGAAGATTTCGTGCAAACAGTGTAGCTATGTTTAGTGTTAGTTTGTTGCATGCTCATCTCACTTTTTTTTTGGATGTGAGAAGAATTAGTAAATGAATGAATGAATACGTGAATGAATAAAAGGGGAGAAGAAACACAGAATAAAAACTAAATGAACAGAGAATTATATCAATACCAACTGATGTGCCAGACTCGCCCGGTGGCAAAAGGCCCTAACCACCGTCTCAGCACTCCATTGCCCCGTCGTCGTCTTAGCTGCAATCTGGTCTGCGCTAGACTCTGTAATCTCCAGCTCTTGGTGGGATAGAAATTGTCTTATGTAGTCGGTGACATCCACTTGCTGGTCTACTGAAGGGGGGTTGGGAATCAGCCATTCCTGGGGAATGGCCGAGAGTATCGAGTCGCGCTTTTGGGCTGCGAGGGACTCCCAGGATGGTGCCATGATTGGATTTGGGGGGTGGGAGTGAGAGAGTAGAAGTAAGAAAGTGATAGTGATAGTGAGAGTGGGGATGACACTGTCAAGGGAATGTCACAAATGGATTCTTAACCAAACAAAGGCTTGGGTGGTGTTGGATTTCAGATAGGTGAGATGATAGGTGCAAACTCTATCGAGTGAATATTCCGACGACTAGATATTCCTTATCCAACTGAGACAATGTCAAAGGGTATTTGAAACATGACGACTGTCACATAGCCACACTGACGTGAACAAGAGGAGCAATGCGGGGCGAGGAGAGCGGGGCGGATATAGTGCGGAAATATGACCAGTGCTAATTCCGCGCATCGACTTCCTCTGATCTATTCACAGACAGGTTTGACGGGACAGTAGAGATCAATGCCGTGATTTAAATTGTACAGATATCGTGCCACTTTTCATGCTAGGAATAAAAGTTACTCAAAAGACGTGAGTAATGGAGAAAAAGAGAAAAAAAGAAAAAGACGCGCATGCGCCCCTCTAGCTACATAGGTATCAATATGCGTAAAACGTAAGCTCGAAAATCAAAACATTTTAAAACACACAAGAAAACTAGACACAGCACCATGTCATATCGAACTGTGCAGGAGAGAAGAGCTCTAGACAACAGGTCGAAAGTCGCGGATGAAGCGTATATAGTAGTCTATCAGTAAACTCGTGGTATCATGGCGTTGAAACAGAAATAAGCAACCAGGGTTGAACGAGGGTAGGTCGAAAGTTTGACACCAAACCAACGTATAAGATCAGATTGTCTCAACATAATTGCTGTCCATGGTTAGCTAATGTTTGTCATGGCAATGTGCAAAAAACATACCTGGGGAAGATTCCCTCTCTATCGCCGATTCTACCGGTCCACCAGTCTGCCTCGCTATCCGTCTTCTTCAGGATGGTGATGACGTCTCCCTTTTTGAAGCCCAAATCGCCCGCTTGATCAGGTTCAAAGGTGAATTTCGCAATGGCCTGATCGTTGCCCATGCTAGCCTTCTTCTGGCCAAACACGGGCTTTGGCGCTGTAGGTCGTCCCGGCTTCGCGCGGTCGCTGTACGAGTAGTCATCGCTGCCGCCGCCAAATGTCGAAGCACGATCTCGTCCGGTGCGTTGTTCTAAACTATCAAAAGTTTCGGTGGGGTTTGCGCGGGTGGAGAAGGAGCGGTTGATGCCTCCCCCTGTGTTTGGCTGCCGATCGTAGACGTCGTCGGCCCAGGTGGAGGAGCGTTGGGGGCGGTCGCGGAACTGATAATCGTCGTCTGGATGGCTCGCGGAGCTTCCTGTGCGATCGCGTCGCACGCCCTCACCAAACGCCGCGCCCTGGCGACCTTGCCATACAACGTTGTCGTGCGACTCGTCGTAGACGGGGATGTCGTTGTACATTTGGTCGTTCTGGACATTGGCGCCGGCGACGCCGGAGAAGACGCGCGAGTTGAGCACGCGGAGGAGCGGCTCTGCGGCTGGCGGCGGGGGGACCTGGCCGCTGAGGAGCTCGCGGGCGGTCCAGCGGCGGCCGTACAGCTTCTCGTTTGCGTCTCGGCGCTCGATAATGCCGCTGCCCTCGAGACTGACGCCGGCGAATAGGCCCTTGGTCTTGCTGTAGCTAAAGATGCCGGCCACGCTCCTCAGGCTGGCGGCGCCGGCAGCTTCGGCATTGCGGCCAACGGGGCCAGCAGCAATGGAGACATTGCCTCCCAGGGTGAGGGAGCCGGCCTGGGCAAACGTCTTGACGGCTGAGGCGTCGTTGAGGATGAAGACAAAGTCGGTCAGCTCGAAGCCAATCTGACCGCCGAAGCCGCCGCCGATAGTGCCAATGGCCGAGGGGGCCGACCACGAACCGTCGGCCAGACGGGCGACGACAATGCCGGAGCCAAAGCGGGCGGTGCCGAGGAAGCCGGCCTTGAAGACGGTGAGGATGGCGAGGCCTTTTGCGTTGGCGAGGACCGAGGGCGGGATAATTTTGTCGGGGCCAAACGACTGTCGCGGGTCGACAAACGAGGCCAGGATTTTGCCCGTCTTCCTGCACTCACCTGTGGGGCCGGGCGGTCAGCGACGACGTCACACACGACACGGCGAGGGAGAGGCCGACTTACTCCTCATGGACGAGGGCAGCGGGTTGTTGAGGCCGAGACCCATGGTGGAAGCTGCGCGGGGGGGAGAGGGCGAGGGTAGGGGCGTGGGAAGGTGGCAGGAGGGGAGGTGTGCGCGCGAGGAAGCAGCGGGACAGGTGCAAGTGCATATGCTGGCGAGGGCGCTGGTTGCTTGCGGTGGTGCTTCTCTATGTATGTACAAGGCCGTGCAGACGTCGGCGGCGGCGGGGGAGCTGGGCACGAGGCGCTAGCTCCACGCCTCGATGCACGCATCCACTCATGCACCCATGCGTGCGTGACAAAGGTGGCTGTGCAGACACACGGACGCGTCAACTCGCCTCTTGTGGTCAATGCACGAGTGAGTGAGTGGGCGAGTGAGTGGGTGAGTGAGCAAGTGGGTGAGTGAGCAGGTGGTTGATTGAGCGGGTGAGTGAGTGTGTGATTGAATGGGCGAGTGAATGAGTAAGCGAACGGGTTGGTGAATAGAACAGTGAGTGAGTGGGTGAATGACTAAGCGGGCGAGAGACTGTCCATGACTAAGCAACGGCGTGCTCTTCGTCCGCCACACGTGACGCTCCGAGCAAGCCAGCCCAAGCGCTCCCGCACTCCCGGCCGCCACCTTCGTCCGTCCTCGTCGCGCCACCATGTCCGCGTGCACGTGATGTTCCCCGCATTCCCCCAAAGCAGCCCTGCATGCATGCCTACATGAATACCCTCTCTTCCCCCCAAACGACATGGCCGACGCAAACGACCAGCGTGGAACAAAGCGTGCTCGCCATGCTTGTCTCAACTGTCGCCGCAAGAAGACCAGGTGCTCGGGCGAGCGCCCCGTTTGCGCCTTCTGTTTTCGCATGCACCAGGAATGTGTCTACGATGCCGGCCCAAACACCCAGTACCCTCTGGTGCGTCTGGCCATGACAGCTGCAGCTTCGCTCGCAGCCTCACACACACACCCATGCTGATACTGCGCTGACTAGGGCCAGCCATATGAAGGTGATCTCGCTGCTCGCGTAGCCTGGCTTGAAGCAAAACTGGGAGCTGTAGATTGGAACAGCCCAGAGTGAGCCAACACCCTCTGACCACCACGTCTTGCCCCAAAATGTCCTAATTTCCCAACACAACTGACCATGCCCGTTTTTCTAACAGAAACTTACCACCATTCGACCAGCCCTTGGTGGATGGGCCAAGATCAGAAGGCCATTCACAGGATCTTGACATGGCTGCGTGAGTTTGTCTTCAACAGTGCCATGTATACTTCCTACATCTTCCCAGTCGCTGACTAAATGCGCCATAGCGACTTCTGCTGCCTGCCTGATATGGACACCCTTCGATCAGCTACTGATGTTTTCTTTCGTCTTGTTCAGAATCACCCCTATTCGTACTTTGCAGAGCTCGACTTTCGCCAAAAGCTTGAAGAGCAGTGTTTACCATCCTATCTCCTCTTTTCGTTCCTGGCCGTTGTAGCCAGGTACTCCGACGATCCTTACTTTAAAGGCCAAAACGAGCTGGCATCAGAGCGCTTCTCTCGCACAGCATGGTCCCAAATCTCAGACTTCATCTTCTCCAGCGACGGCCAAGCCGACCTCCAAACAGTACAAGCAACCAACATGCTAGCCACAAACGACTTTCTTTGTGAGCTACCTGTATGTCTCTTCTTGCCGCTACTACAACTAACATAGCTTAGGCGGCCGACACCGCGCTGCTTCAGTCAAAATAGGACTGTGCACGCGTCTTGCCCAAACCCTTCGACTTGGTGAGCAAACAGAGTATGAAAAGTGGTCTGATGAAAAGCAAGCTGAAAGTCGCATGACCTTTTGGTCCGTCTATCTTCTCGACAAGCTCGTCTCATGTGGCCGGGACCGCCCCCCCACCATACTCGACGCCGACTGTACTGTTTTCCTTCCCACAATGAACAAACGCTCCCCAATCACTCAAATCACTCTCCTTGCTCTCACTCAGCCGATGGAGAACTCTCAGGTGCTCCAGTTGGACAACTTTGCCCTGGTAGCCTTTATGGCCTCGGTCTTGGGACAAACGATAAGGTTCAGTCTCCAGAGAGGATCAAGCTCTTCCTATCCTCCATGGGATTCTCGGAGCGAATTTGCAAGAATATATGGTACTCTCTTGAGCTTTGAAACCTTTTCCAATTCCTCACCTGACGCCTTCGATGCTCATACTGCATTTGATAATTCTTCAGCCAGGAAGCCTGACTTTGTCAACTCCAGCCACTTTGTATTCGCGCACGTCATGTACCACTTCAATCAGTGCATCTTGCATCATCCTTTCCTGCTCAAGTTTCGATTAAAATCTTTACAGACGCGGGTACCCCCTACTTTTCTCAGAGAGGCCATTCGTCGGAACAAAGAACATGCGGATCGCATAATTTCAATTCTTCAATTTGTTCAAACTGAACATCTTCCAATGACCACATTTTACGGCTTTTGCGCCCTCGTCTCTGGTGTCATACAGCGACTTCATAGCGCAACAACCGCACAAAGTTACTCCAGCGGAAAAGACGATTCCTTTCAGGCATGTTTGAAAATCCTTGACCGAGCCCCACGTCAGTTTGTTCACTGCAGAAGAATGGTAGGAAACACCCCAAGTCTTACTATCCCCGACCAGTTCCATCTACGTTTGACTTACGGCGGCTTTTAGTCAACTGTGCTTCGGACATTACATCCCAGCTCTACGTACGCAGATGCACTTGTTTCTCCATATCTATCTCCAGAGTATCTCCGCACCCAAAACGACGATATAAACGAGCTTTTGTGGAATACCTTCGATTACGGCTGGCTTTGTGATTCCAAACGGCCGCTTGAAGTAGAAGAACCCTCAGTCCCAGGGCCTGACTTGTACTCGAACTATGATGAAGTCCAGCTACCAGGGTCGAATGTGGTCCTCGATCTTGAAGACTGGGATTGTTTGTTACACATCGGAGCGGGTGGGTCGCTGCCTGATGGTTATACAAGCGCGCTGTCCCATCATCTTTGATGATCTGAGCGTTGAAAACAACGGAGCATTTTTTCCAGGTGAAGTCAAAGATGAGACCTATTTCGTCTCTAACGATGCCGCACAACACGATTGTGTTCGCTGTTCGAATTGGAGTTTTCTCGCAATTAATGGGTGACCCGGTAAGGCTAATAATCCTCCAAGAGTTCGGCTCCTGTTATTAAAAAGTTCCTTGGTACGACATCTGACCTATACGCTCATATTTTGTTGCTGATACCAAACAGGAATCGTCCATGATTGTCTTCTGGCCTTAGTCGTTCATGTCCCTTTTCCCTCAAAACTAAGAAGGTATCTGCATGTCTATGATTTTGAGTATGAGATTGGAAAGACTTCTGCATTGCGCGTATCACGACGCTGGTAAATGGGATCCACGCGCAAATAACTTGATAACGTGAAGATATTGGTCTGATGTACGAGAACTTCAATACTATAATAAGGATATTGGATGCACATACAGAGTAGAATCCAAATAACTGTCCAGCCAAATCGAGTCAATCTACTGCATAAAGTTCCTACACAGCCAAACAGATGCTAGTGCATGTCCCCCGCTCTCTGCTCATGACTGCGCCCCACAGCTTGATGAAAGGTTTATGCATTCAGCTTTCGTGAAAGTAAAAAGTAATTAGCTGCAGCTGATCCACAGTCCCCGCATTCTTGTCACACCTCCCCATATGGGTAGCTCCGTACCCCCGCACCCTCGGGTCTCAAAATCTAACATCATCGGCGTCCAGGGTACATTGCTTGCATAAAAGGCAGAGGTTGCAGCTTCGAGTCAACATTCTTCAGTTGCTCGTCTTCCACATTCAAACCATACATTTCAACCATCACCCAAGCCTCATCTCAACCATCATGGCGACCCTTGACTGGACCACCTTCCGCAACATCATAAATGGCGAGCTTAAATCCACAAAAGAAACGCGGCACAGCATCAATCCCGCAACAGGAGAAGCAGGTCCAGAAGTTCCAGTCTCCACCCAAGAAGACGTTGACCGCGCCTGTGACTCTGCACTCGCCGCCTTCAAAACATGGTCTCAAGTATCATGGGCGGAGCGTCGCAAGGCCATTGAGGCCTTTGCTAATGCATTAGAGGAGGAGAAGGAGGAATTCATCCAAATGCTGACCAAGGAGCAGGGAAAGCCTGTATGTAACGTCACATATGTCCAATTTATAGTCCGAGGGGGGGAGGGGGGGTTTAATTTCTCTTGCTAACTTTGATGAAATAGTTACAATTTGCTCGTGTGGAAATCGACATGTCGGTTCACTGGATTCGCACAATGGTGAAGCTGGAGATTCCCGAGGATGGATTTACAGAGGGCGACAAGCAGGTTGTCGTGCGTTATACACCGCTTGGAGTTGCCGTAGGAATTATCCCCTGGAACTATCCTATCCTGATTGCTGTTGGAAAGATCACGCCGGCTCTGCTCACGGGCAATACTATGATTGTAAAACCTTCGCCCTTTACCCCAGCAGGCGACTTGAAACTCGTTGAGCTAGCCCAGAGATTTTTCCCGCCAGGTGTTCTTCAATGTCTTTCTGGTGACGACAACCTCGGTCCTTGGATGACATCCCACCCAGTTCCCGCAAAGATTAGTTTTACAGGTTCGACATTTACGGGAAAGAAGGTGATGGAGTCTGCGAGTAAGACACTGAAGCGCGTCACTCTTGAATTGTAAGTTGCAGGACCTATTATTTCATGTTTGTAAAATTGAACGAAGAAGAAGAAGCTAATATTGTAAAAATTAGGGGCGGCAACGACCCTGCTCTAGTATTTGACGATGTAGACATTGATGATGTTGCCTCAAAAGTGGCCACATTCGCCTTTCTCAACTCCGGACAGGTCAGTCACTCATTCGATACCACCTTTAATATGTATATTTTCTGTGCTCACATTTCTCAGATCTGTCTGGCACTAAAGCGCGTCTTTGTGCAAGAGTCCATCGCTGACAAGTTCCTCCCCGCACTTGTCAAAGCCACCGAAGCACTCAAGGTATATTTAAAAAAAGCCATCTACTCACTGATAGTCTCCTTCCAAAACGAATCTCTAGTCCTAACCCAACCCTTCTAGGTCGGTCCCGGCGACCAACCCAACGTCTTCCTCGGGCCCATCCAAAACTCGATGCAATACGACCGCGTCAAAGGCTTCTTTTCTGAAATTGCTTCGTCGAACCAAAAAGTCGCCGTTGGAGGCTCTGTTCCTTCGGGACCAGGCTACTTTATCACGCCGACCATTATTGACAAACCGTCGGAAACGTCTCGAATTGTTGTTGAAGAACCATTTGGTATGTATTGAGTTTCTCTCTCCATCCATCTATTCAAATCTCGCTCTTAAAAATCACCTTTTCTTATAGCTCGACAACATGATCCCCTAGTCTCATTTATACTTGAATATTTATTTCTCAAATGTCCAATTTGATTAATAATAACAAAAAAAAACCATCAGGCCCCATTATACCGTACCTAACCTTCACCGACGAGGCCGACGCAATCGCCAAAGCCAACAATACAAAAATGGGTCTTGGTGCCTCCGTGTGGAGTGCCGATATTGAGCGGGGGAATCGAGTGGCGCGGCGCATTGAAGCAGGCACTGTGTGGGTGAATACCCACTTTGAGCTAGACCCTAGGGTGTCGTTTGCAGGCCACAAGGAAAGTGGGATTGGCTCCGAGTGGGGGGTTGGCGGGCTCAAGTCGTATTGTAATGTTCAGACGCTGTTTTTGAAAAAGGCATAGTTTGGTTGGTGGTCAGTACTCAGTGGTTGGTGGTCAATACTCAGTGGTTGGTGGTCAGTACACAGTGGTGGGTAGTCAATACACAGTGGTCGATAGTCAATGATTTTTTGTGATTAGTAGTAGTAGTAGTAGTAGTAGTAGTAGTAGTTGGTGAATGATGATAATAATCATAACAATTAGTGTGGCAATTGATAGCGGGCGTCAAGAAGATTAGAGTTTTGGGGTTGTGCTGTCGTGCAGAAAAGTGACCCCCATCACCACCCCAAAAAAAAAGATTTCCAAGTTAAGATGACGATAATGTCCGTCTGTCGGCGCACGGCACGACGCCCATACTCATGGGTAAATGCTTGAATAGAATGGAGCGGAGATCACGGTCAAATGCAGAAGGAGGACGATGATCGTCATTTTTCATGTCAACCCAAGAGCTAGTGAATTATCAAAAGATTATGGATTGGGAAAGTAGCTAAGCCCAAATGATAAATTGGTTATAATGGAGAAAAATCACAACATCTAATCGTCGCAATGAGACAGAAGCCTTCTTCATAAGGGTTTCGCATTTTTCGCTAAAATACTAAAGTACGATTCCAAACAGCCCTCCCATCATATCCATATCGCATAGTTGATACAGAAGTGATGCATGCTGTTTCCTAGCTCTCTCCTATCAAATTCGTATGTGCAGACATACAAACAGATTCTTCAAACATTTCATCCAAAAAAGGGGGGTATAAAAAAAAAAGGGGGGGGATATCACCAAACTCTAGCTCCACCAGAGAAAAAGGCAGTCGCCTGCGGGTATCGAAGCGTACTCTAGGAGGGTGCCCCAGGCAGTATTTCCATATGCCCTCCAACGTGCAGCGTCCTGTCACGCGCCGTCTAAAATCAGATCCACCAACAAGGGGTATTCGAAGTAAAGCAAAATATTGGGAATAAGTAGGTACCAGCGACCAAGACTCTTCGTAAGGACAGTAGATATAGCCCCAGAACCAAGCCCTCAGCATCCGCAATCATCAATCGTATCAAACAATGGAAGAAATGGGGATTACAAAGATAGTATCCGGACTAACGTGGGAAGTGAGAAAAGTAAAAGCGCCAATCTCAACCAAGGAGTGAATGTGAAACTAAAAAAAAAACACTAAAGGCTAAAGTAGAAGTAAAGGGGGGGTATAGCAGACGTGAACAGATATCGTCGTGAATACATGAGAAGGCAGCGATGCAGCCTAGGCCGTGTGCCTTATTGAGGATGGACAGATTTGAATCAAAGACAAGCACACTAGTCGATGATGCAAGAAGCCCCGGCTTCGGACTACTTGGAGCGCGTCTCACAAGGCAAGGTAGCCAACGCCAGCAACAAGCGCTGCGAGGAGAGCATTGACATTCAAGGCCGAGGCAGCGCCAACAAACTGGGATGGGGAGGGTTGGGCGGTAGAGCGAGTTGGGGCGGAGCCAGTAGGAGCGGAGCCAGTAGGAGCGACGGTGGTGTTGTAGCTAGTAGAGTACGAGGCCGAGGGCGTGTAGCGAATGGTCGAGGTTTGGTTGGCGACGCTGCCAGTAGGCGAGGCGCCCGATGCAGTGACGGTGTTGACACGAGTGATGGTCGAGGTGACGTAGACGGTAGCTTCGTAGGAGTCGTCGCTGCTCTGGGCAAAGACGCAAATGAGCAGCGCGAAGAGGAAAACAATGACTTGGTGGAAGGAGCGCATCTTGGAGTTGTTTTGGTTGTTGTTGTTGGTGATGTTGATGTTGATGTTGAGGTTGTAGTTGGCTAGAGATGCGCTTGGATGTTATGGAGCTGCAAAGAGTGGTAATTCAAGACAAGTCTCGCGTGTGTTGTGTGTATTGGGTATGCTGTGTGTGCACGTGTTGGTTGCAGAGAGAGAGTGTGTGGGCTGATGATATGCGACAGCAGTGTTGTGGAGGGATGGCCGAGTGAATGTGTGTAGGCGGGGCTAGCAGAAAGGAAGGGGTGCGCAGGGCAAGGCTACGGTCTTATATAAAAGAGGGACTTTGGAGTCGGCCAGACGGACGTGCTTTGGGTTTGGAGAGAAACAGCAGACGGAGTGGGTCCTGGGGGAGTTTTCGTGTGTTATGAGGGTAATTTCCCGTCGTCTTGGTGCAATTTCGGGACAAGTGCACTAGCGCTGGTTCGTACCTGCCCAGCCGCTGAGCCGTGCTGCCAACTCCACTGCGGGCGCATGGCGCACGGCAAATCATTGTCGCAGATGGTACATGGCAGTACCCAGTATGTGCACATGCAGGGCCAGAGCAAGGCCATGTCATGTGTATCCAGCGTCTA
The DNA here is from genome assembly GCA_022701365.1 of Mycocentrospora acerina. Taxonomy (NCBI): domain Eukaryota; kingdom Fungi; phylum Ascomycota; class Dothideomycetes; order Pleosporales; genus Mycocentrospora; species Mycocentrospora acerina. Next base: position 742,933 of record JAKUHH010000184.1, read on the forward strand.
TTCTTCATCGACGTTCGTGAGAGTAGCAATCGCCTCTTGTCACGCCCGACACTCGCGCGCATGTGTTGCACCAGCACAACCAGTGCGTGGCCACTGAAACACGCAGCGAATCGTCTTGCGCCTGGCCGCCGGCCGCGCTGCTGGTCAGGGCGCAAAGCCACCGCACACCATACCCACCCACACTGACAACACTGACACACACACCTACACCTACACCTACTCCTCACACAGACGTGGCATCGTGGAACCGGATCCGTTTTGGGGCGACAACGTGGTTGTGCCGCAGTAGCTGCAGGTACAACGTGCCAGCTAACGTGCCGACTAACGTGCTCACCCGCCTTGGTCGCATTCAAACTTTGCAAAGAGTCTGCGCTGTGGGCTGCCCAGCGTCCAGTGAGAGCAACCGCTTGTGTGATGTTGGCGCAGTAGCATCCTCATCAATCCTCACCAACTCGGCTTGCTTGCTTCTTTCCTTCCCTCCAGGTGACAGGCAGAGATTGCGCGAATTCGTCACTCACAAATGATGCCAATTTGCCCACGTCTGCCGTGACTCCAGCCAAGTCCGGCTATCGCTGTCACTCACTCAAATGCTCATTATCAATCTTCATTTCTTGCAGCCGCCCGCACTGGCCAAGTGCGCTAGGAAACGACCGCGGTCCCTCAGTCCAACTCAAACAATCTCAAATCCATCTCCAGCCCAGGCTAGTCGAAATCATACACTGTTGCTCGTCGCCAAATCAACTGCCCTGCGCGCCCGCTCGCCTTTCCATCCATTCCCCCGCCCAGTCCAATCAGCCCATATTGTGCCTTTAACCATGTCCAGCCCCAAAACACGAAGCTCATAACGCCTGTGAGGCCCAGTGTCAGTCGCCTGAAGCACCTTGGTATCATACCGGGCGCGCCCCGAGCTAAACTAGACAATCATCTCCTTTCCCACTCTTTTTCCTTTACCTACCCGCCCTTGCAAAGGTGACCCTCAAAGCCATGAACCAAGCCTTGTAGTCTTCCACTCGACACCATGGTAAACGGTAAATGAGCAAGCGATCAAACGCACGTACCTTGAAAACCACCCCCTCTCTCACACTCTCTCATGTCTGTAGCGTGTCAAACGTCGTGTTTCAAAAGACTCTATCAATGCCAATTTCGTCAACCTCCCAAATGCCCTCAGTCCGCATCCACAACCTCAGCACTCTCCCACATCCGCCGACAGATCTCCTCAGCCTCCGTCGGGGGTCTGGCATGTTCCTCATCAACGCTCTCTCCGTCACCATCATCGTCGTCGCGACTAGTCCGGCCGCCCGTCTCAAAGCTGACTCGCCCTCTCCGCGAGCTTGCGCCATCGGTTTCGGCCTCAACGCCAGATTCATTCAGGCTAGTACTGCTCATGCTGTTGATGCCTGCAGACCCGTTCGAACCCGCTGATTTGGAGACATGCGTCTTCATCTTTTGCTTTACCCCAGAAATCTGCTGAATGCGTCGGATCGAGTCTGCAAGGGGGTTGCGGTATCGTCGCACAACCTTGTATTCAACCGCCACATGGTTGAATTGCTGCTGCAGCCGAGGGTCTACACGCCCTTCGCCGTTTGCATTGTACTGCATACCCGACGGGAAAAAGGCAGATCCGCCAGCGCGCGCCATAACGGCAGGCACAAGCTTCTGTGGCTCAATGGCCGACGATGCCCGTTGGAGTAATAGCTTTTGTTGGGTTCTGTTCAACGTTGGCGTAGTCGTACCCGACCGCTGCACATTTGGCGTAGACTTGTTCCTCTTGCTTTCGTCAACTTCGCCGTCGTCAGATCTCTGCTCGTTCTGCGGAGCCATGTATTCGCCGTTTGCGGGCGTCCCTGCAGAGCCGTGCCCGTCCATGAAGCGTGACACCAGATCCCGTCCCGGTGTGTCTACCAATGTTGATGTAGCGCTGTGGGGGGGCATTGCCGAACGTGCGTTTTCACGCTCGGCGCGCGTGTTTTCGCGCTCTGTCGCCGCGCTTGATGTGTTGTGCGCAGACATGCTCGAGGTAGAGCCCCGCTGTAACAAACGCGAGGTGATCATGTCGGCGTCTGGAGGACGCGAGTGGTGATGTGCGCCTCCTCCGTTCGCCTGCGTGTTGTTGCGTGTGCGATCGGCCAGCGTGTGGGCAGCCTGGCTGGTGTTGGGTGAATCGTGTGCTGCCGTGGATTGTGATGCCATGCTCTCTCCCTGGGCCCTGTCTTCGGCCGCTCGCTGCTGTTGCTGGTCGAGAATGACCGAGTTTGAGCGCGTGTTGGAACGCGTCGTGGTGGGCGACTGCGAGGCACTCTCCTCTGTCCAGCCGTCGTCACCGCCCTGGTCATCGCTGTCGGCATCAAAGTGCACGGCGGCATGGGCATCGGGCGAAGACTGACGCGACCTGTTGGGTGTTGCCAGTGCGCGTTTGGCCGCAGCAATATCGCTCTTGGAGGCTTTGGACGCGTGTTTGCCCTGCCCGTGGCGCACGAGGTGGCCGCTCGAGTGGTTCTTGCGCAGGTTGACATGGCCATGGCCCTGCGCGATCCTCACGATGGCGCCCGACGACGCATTGCGCTTGAAGCCGGGGCGCGGGCTGCTGGGAGCCGAAATCGAGTTGCCAGACTGCGAGCGGTGGTGATGGCGCGACGTCTCTTCGGCGGCGGCGACGGGCTGTTGCTGTTGCTGCTGTGCGGCCTTGGTGAGCTTGCTCGGGTGCTTGCCCGTCGATGGGTTTCTCTGCATGCGCGCGCCGACGACGTGATGGCGCGAGACTTTGTGCTGGGCGGGCCGCGGGTGCGACTCGGATGGCGACTGTGAAATGTGCGACTGCGATGAATGCTGTCTGGTCATGCCCGCCGGCCGCTTGGGCCGCGACTGTCCATCGTCGCCCGAGGAGACCATGTTTGCGGGCTGTCTGCCGTCGACAATGTGAGAGGCAAAGGGCGGTCGGGTGGCTGGCGGCGGTGCACCGGCGTCGTTGCAGCTGGTCGAGTGAGAGGTCGAGTGAGAGGTCGAGTAAGAGAGAGCGCAGCGGGTCAACGGCGGTGGGACTAGGCGTGTGTGGCCAGCGGAGAGCTTCTTGGTGCTCGCAGCGACATCAGCAGGTGGTCGCAGGCATCAATTGCGGCAAAGCGAGCTGGTGGCCGGTTGTACAGCTGTCGGCCACGTTGTGTCCAATGGCATGTGTGGTCGTGGGTGACGCAAAGAGCTGCCGTTGCTATTGCCAAAACACCCAAAGCGGCTGACCGTGCACCTATCCCATCCACCGCCTCGCCCGCCCTCCAGCAACCACTCCTGGCCTCCCTTCCCTTGCACTCAAATTCCATCTTTACATCACAACAAGCCGGGTGAAGCATTCAGAGTATGTTGTTATGTCTTCTTAAAATGTTAACCTGTTTCCTGTCGTCCTTTTCTCCTCTATCTTTGGACTTCATGTTAACGGCCTCCCTCTTTTCCTTTTGAGAGCGTCATATGTCTCTGCTCGTGACGGTTGTTTATGTAAGCTGATACACAAACCTTCCCCAAGTCGATTCTCCTTCAGAGTTTCTTTGTTCCTTCTCGTATTCGCCATAAGCCCCCTAGAGCATCATTCTAAAGTCTCCCTGTTCACACCTCTTTTCCCCATACGCCCATCGTGAAGTGAAACTGCGCGAATCTCCTGAGCTTCTTTCGAACACCTTGGTGGTGTCTTGCCTGTTGCTGCACCGGGATCAACCCATCGATGCAGCCAAAGGACGATGTGCTGCGGATGGATGTGGTGTGGGATCGATACGACGGCGGAGGTGGTCCTGAACAATAAGTAGGAGCATCTGAGAGAACGCCCATTAAATTGTCTCCGCTGAGGTTCGCAGCTGCAGTTGGAGACCATGTGCTGTCTGTAGCCTGTTCAAACGCTGCGTTGATGCGGCGCTCCATGTTGTACTCTATGTCACTAAATCTCACACTCGCTGGCCTCCTATGATAGAGAGACAACTGTCCAAGCAGGCACTGGTTTACTGACAGCGGGTCTTGCATCTCTGTTGAGATGTTGTGCATGTATGGTCGTGCCATCGTATGGAAACAGAATCTTGATCGTTTCAATACTGTCGGCGGAGCGGCTTGGTTTGTTGCCACGTAAGGAATGGTTAGGAGCGACATTGAGCTTGATCGTCGATCCACCTGCTCACGAATGGCAGTGCGATGAGATCGAACGCGTAGGAGAGTGGGCATACGGACCTGCATCTTCTTGGCACATCGGGAGAACGACTTCGTTTGTGGACCGTGGGATGGTGATGGCCTCTCAACCTCTAGCTCACGTACGACTGGGAGAGCACACTGGAAGCTTGTCGGACCTCCAGACCTGAGGACCGTTCCTACTCTCCGGTAAGACAGCTCACTCATGAGTGGTGGAGAAGGCGTACTCGTGCTGGTGTCGAGCCATGCATTCACATCTCGAACAACACTTGAGTCTGGCCTTGATGGACGGTGTGGAGCGCGGCCCTGACAGATGTGCGAAGCACGTTCAATATTGGTGTGAATCGACGCCATAGTTGGAGCTGCACTCCGACTTGGTGCTGTTTGTTGGCGCTCGAGCGATATTCTCTCCAAGATATCGCCTCCCTTGCTGCCCACACCTTGCTGAGTTATTGGCTTTCGAAAAGCTCGCTGTAACCAATTTCTCGTACTCTTGTCCTTGTGCTTCAGCAGAGGAGAATCATATTTGGTATTGGTTGCTGTCATGCTCATCGAGCCCTGTCTGGACAAGCTGCTCGCGAGAAAAAGCTACACTGAGTGGTGCCCGAGGATAAGGGTTTTGGTGAAGAGCCGCATATGGCAGATTGTTTAGTGTCGTCTTGCGCCAGTATTGCTATTGATGACAACGGCCAGAATGAGTGGCGGCGATTCAAGAATGGAGGCTGGAAGGCGAGAGGTAAGAGAAGCCACTACCCTCTCAGTTAATGCGATTTGGGAAAGCGCGCTCAATACCTCCTGCACCGTCTTCATTTTGAAGCCAAATCATATCTTGCATCATTACCAAGATTGAACCAGTCGCCCGTGATTCCATAGAGCTTGCATCTCTCACCGACACATCTGAGTACCCCGATACACAAACACACGAATGTATTCAGTTGATGCAAATGGAAAAATACAGCCAGTCGAACAACTTTGGAGGTTGAGTTTAGTCCAGATAAGTGAGAAGCAGAGTATGCAATACGTTACTTGGGCGAAGTGTAATACTGCACAAACACATTCCTCACTCGACAAACACGACACGATCAGGTTGCCCAGATTCGAATTCATCTATCACAAGTTGAACATGTGCGTAAAATTGAAGTGACGAATATATTCTCTTCATGATTGTTGATGTTGTTCTAGTCATCTCTCCACGAACTCTACGTTCCAGCCAATTGCATCAATTCCATTCGACTCATCATGAATACCAGCTTGGCTTCACACACAACACTTGCCACTTCCGTCTCGGGCATATATGAGATGCAATCGCTCTTGTTGACTTGACCACATCAAAACGGTTCCGGTGCAACACCTGTGCACTGTTCGTCTATTTTCGCGGGGTTTTGTATGAGACAAAACATCCAGTTACTTTCACAAACTTCGTACCGTATTTTCAAAATGGTCGGGAAGGGTAGAGACACGGCCGCCTTGATGGAGGACGACCAAGGTGGTGAACACATTACCGTAACGAGCCAGCAATCGCGATATGCGCTTGACGCCGTCGATGCACCGGCGTCCAAAGAAGTTTGTTCTTCGTGGTAAACTTGGCACAATTTTGATTTTGACATATTCAAGATTTTGGTCAAAGACCTCTCGATTTCCGTTTCGAACAACGAGCTCTTGGCGCATGCAACACTCCATTTGGTTGAAGCCCGACACTATGTCCTGGTCGGCCGTAACGGAACTGGAAAGTCAACACTACTCAAGGCGATTGGCGATGGCTTGATTCCTGGAATTCCATGGAGCACACGTATTCTGCTATTGGGGCAGACAAGAGACGTGGACGTGGAAAGCGATTTGGTAAGTACACGATTGGAGGCCGAGACGGTCATGCAACATGTGATGCGAAGCGACCGTGCGAGAGAACGCTATGTGCACGAAGCAAAGATGTTAAGCGATGCAATGGAGATGTCCACTGACCCGATGGCGCCGATACGAGCGTACAGACGGATATGCTATGCTAGGATGGGAGTGCAACTGAAGGAAGGGCATCGTATCGCCGAGAGAAGGAGTGGCGCGAGAGGAAAGCAGGCTCGGAAAGAGCTGATTAAGCTGGAGGAGCGATTTGAAGAGTCAAAAAAACTACTGGAGGAGAGTGAGAGTGACATTGATCCTGCTGTGTTGAGTCAGGGTACGCTAGCAGCCGGTGCCATGCTAGCAAATGTGCAGCTTTCTCTTGAGCTTATGGACGCAGCAGAAGCGGAAGCCAAAGCACGAATTGTGCTCCGCGGCTTGGGATTCAGAGAAGACAGTATCGACAAACCCATGTCGGAACTATCTGGTGGATGGAGGACTCGCTGTGATCTTGCTTGCGCACTCACTCAGTACGCTGATGTGTTGCTGTTGGACGAGCCGACCAACTTCCTCGACTTACCCTCGATTATTTGGCTACAAGACTACATTCGCAATCTGAAGGGGACTACAGTACTCATCACGACACATGATCGAGACTTTGGTGACGCAGTGGCAGAGGAGTTGGTAGTTCTTCGCAACCAGACCCTTGAGAAATTTCGCGGCAATCTGAGTTTGTACGAGAGAGAACGCTGGAAAAGGGCAAAATGGATGTTGAAGATGAAGGACGCGCAAGACAAGCAGAAGAAGCACATGGAGAAGAGCATTGTGGGCAACATCAAGGCTGCAAAGGACAAGGGCGACGACAAGAAGCTGAAGCAAGCTGCCTCTAGGAAGAAGAAACTTGATGAACGTATGGGTATTGAAGTTGGTCTCAAGGGCGGGCGCTTCAAGCTGAATCGCGATCTTGCTGGCTACCACCTCAGCAATCGCGCGGAGATTGAAGTACCAGATTTCGATCCTCCAGTCACACTTTCCTTTCCGAGCCAGCCACCAGACCTCAGGTTCCCAGGTGCGCTGGTGAGCCTCGAGAAGGTATCGTTTGCGTATCCGGGGAAGAAGAAGACACCCATCTTGACAGACGTCAGCTTGACGATACATCCAGGCGCGCGGATAGGACTCGTGGGTCTCAACGGCTGTGGAAAGACGACGCTCGTCTCGCTGATTGTAGGCAGTGGTGGGGAAGGGGGACTGGCGGCCACGTCTGGCACGGCGACGCGACATGCTCGAGCGAGAATTGGCCACTTCTCGCAGCAGTCTGTCGAGGAGCTTGGTGCCGTGGCGTCGTCGAACGCTAAGTTGACCGCCCTTGGTCACGTCATGGACATGGGTGAGGAGATGCAGGAGAAGGATGCGCGGCAGATACTAGGAGGCCTGGGACTCCAAGGGCGGACCGTTTCCCACGTTCCGCTGGGGCACTTGTCTGGCGGCCAGAAGGTCAGGGTTGCGCTGGCAAGGCTGCTCTGGCCACCGCCCCAGCTGCTCATTCTCGACGAGGTCACGACGCACCTCGACGCCGACAGCATTGTGGGGCTGGCGGCTGCGTTGAGAGAGTACGAGGGCGCCGTGCTGGTCGTTAGCCACGACCGGTTCTTCATGAGGTTTGTCGCCGTGGCCAATGTCGCCGACTAGCAGCTCTAACGCACACGCAGGACGGTAGTGGAAGGGGGATCGCCATACCGCCTAGCGCCTGGGGGCGGGGGCGACGACGAGGCCGCCGATGCCAGCGACGTGGACGAGGCGGCAGGGGTCCATGTAGGCGCCGTCTACCGGCTGGCCAGGGGACGGCTCACCAGGCTCGAGGGCGGCATGCAGCAGTACGCGGGCATGGCGGCGACAAGTGCAGCCTGGCTGGGAAAGGCGCGGCAGTCGGTGCCATTGTGATTGTGACTGGCGGTCGATGGTTCTGGGGCGCGCGGCGAGGCAGTGTGACGAGGTGTGAAGTCGCGGTGCACGTGCAAGGCGGCGGCACGTGCTCCCGCGGATCGTGTGCGAGCTCCGCCGTCGAAACCTCGCTGCTCTAGGGGCAGCTTTTCGCCGCCAAGGCCAGTGAACAATCTCGTCGCTCCAGCACGTCGCTCCTTATGCGTGCAGTCTCTCATTAATCTGTTTCCTTTCTACTATGTCCCTCGAGTGCCCGGTTTTCTTTGCGGGCGTGGCTATTCTGCGGTAGGGGCTGGCATGCACAAAGAGCTGGATCCCTGGAAAACCACCAAACGGGACCGGCATCATGGGCGAAGCCGACACCACCACCACCACTACCACCACCACCCCGTGTCCCCGCTCCACAGCCGACGCGCCGCCGCTCAAGGCCGCCAAGGACAAGAGCTGCCCCTTCTGCGGCCAGGCCTTTACCTCGAGCTCGCTGGGGCGCCACCTGGACCTGTACCTGCGCTCCAAGAACCCAAAGGCCCCCGACGGCATCCACATTGTCGACGAGATCCGCAAGATCAGGGGCGGCATTACACGCCGACAGGCCAAGGGCAGTGTCTCGCTGCCCAAGAAGGAGCATGGCGCCGGCGTGGGCACCAGCACCCCGGCCGGCTCGCGGCAGGGGGCGGCGAGCGAAGCCTCGTCGACGGCGGCAGCGAGCCCCTGCGATGGCGACGGCGACGGCGACGACGACTGTGATGGCGACGGCGATGGCGATGGCGACAACGAACAAGAGGCCGCGCTGCTGCACGTCGGCAAGACGCGAGGCCAGTTCCGCAACGTGAGCTGGGGAGGCCAGGCGTCGCGCACGCTTGCAGCGTCTGGCACGACGACGCCCGAGGTGCGCAGTAGGCATGCCTCGCGTCACGCACAGCGCGCCGAGCTGGACGGACGGCGCCGCATGGGCGACGACAGCGACACGGCCAGGGCGACGGCCATGGCCCTACGTGAGCTGCTGAAGCGGGTGCGCGAGGCCAATGCAAAGGCGTGCGGGGCGGGGCTGTTCGACTTCGACCCCTACGCCCTCAGCTTTCCCGCCCTCTGCTTGCACGTGCTGCCCGCCCCCTCGACGCTCTTCTCGCCCGTGCCTTTTGCCACGGCCGAGTCGTGGTCCATCGCGCCGCCGGGTCAGGCACAGTTTGACGCCCTCAATCACCAGGTGCGCGAGCGCCTGCTCGCCCACCAGCGCCAGCGCCATGTCAACCGCGCGTACCCCTCAGGCGAGTGCTCAGCCTCGGGTGCCTCGTCTGCTGCCACCTCGCCGCTGCCCACCCCGCCGCTGCTGGAGCCCGACCCCCAGAAGCTCTTCTGCCACATTGCTGACGCATACAATCACTGGGCACGCCAGACAGACCAAATGCGCCATGAGTGCTGGCAGATCGAGATTCTGCGTTGCTACTCTCGTGCCGACGACCGACGCCGTGATGTCGAGGCCCGTCTCGAGAGCGCGCGCCGCGAAATCGAGCAACTCAAGGCTAGCCGTTGGTCGACAGGCGGGGCAGACCTCTCCCCTGTCAGCATCAATCTGAGCACCGACGTGGTCAGGGAACTAGGCAAGCACGGCATGGACTACCGGAACTGGGACTACGACCGCTTGGTTGACAAGTGGAAGACAGCCATCCGTGAGACCAAGGCTGCGTCTCTGGGCATGGCTGCGCAAAAGCCTCTGCCTACCGCTCCCTCCAGCACGAGGAGCTGCTCCATGGCCAGCCTATCTGCGCAGCCGTTCGCCGCTTCCAACCAACAAGACCAAGCAAGTCCCGTCAAGGCCGAAGGTACAATGTCGTTTACCAGGCAACCAGCTATTGGCGGCGAGCCAGAGAGCGACCAGCTAGACGCAGAAGGCGATGACGACGATGACGACCAGCATATCCACCTGACCCCGCACACCGTGTCTGACGAAGACTCGATGAACTGTCAACAGCCTCAAATCCAACACCAACAGCACCAACCACTGCCACATTTCCACGGTATTCCCTTACAGCCAACCCCCATACACCCCTCACAGCAACTTCAGCACATGCAAGCACAAATCCAGGTCACACAGGCACAGGCGCATGCTCATGTGCAAGCTCATGCACACGCTCAAGCCCACGCATGGGCAGCAGCTCGGCAACACATGAACCAGTCGCGCACTCAGGACTTCAGACCCCATCAGCACCAGCACCAACATCAGCAGCTGTCGCCGCACCTACAACATATTTCACCCCATCCTCAACATATTTCACCTCATCCACAACACATGGGTTCTGCCAATAACAGCCGTAGACCATCGGTGGTCATGATGGATCCCCGCGCCATGGACCCAAATACTGTGGCAGCGCTCAGCAACTCCATGGTCATGTCAAATGGTATGGAAGGTATCGAGACACATCAAGATCCGTTTTTGAGAATGGACATGGGTCTCGCGGCAGGTTTTGTTGGCTCCAACGACAGTGGCATGCACGGAGAAGTGAAGTTTTCTTCTTGAATCCACCTGATACGATATCCAGATCATACGGACTACACTTGCGAATCGACACGGCGAAGGGGCGATCTTCTTGTGCGTAATCTGTGCTTGGAATATTTCCTTTCATTTCGTTTGTTATACCCTCACTTTTCATTGGAATAACTCAGGTGTGTCACACATGTCATACCATCTCGTCTAGAAGATACCCAGACCTACATACCCAAAACGCATCTCATGCTTTACATACAGTGAAGCTATCTACATAATTTTTATTCATATTATCATTTTCATCTAATTCGGGGCTCACGGCTTGCTTCGTTGGGCTGGCGGGAATCTTGTTGGGACAGGTGGTGGATGTCTTTTCGTATTCATTTGTTTGCATCGTACTGCATTTGAACTTTCTTTTGTACAAGTTATCATTGTTGTATCTAGGCATAGGGAAACCTCACCATACTCCACATAGACGTCGTCTTGAATTTTATTGCATCCAATCAGTGTTAATCCAAGTTTATTGTCCGTTCTCTTATTTGTGGCCTTGTGATGGCCAGGTATCAAATCGACGGCACCCTGCTTCTGCCACGAATGAGTATGGTTTTGCGGTTTGTTTCGTCAAGTTTGACACTCAAGTATGCGGAGACGATTGCTTTGAGGATCAAATGGCCCGAGTTGGTAGTGATGCCTGCGGCTAGCATCAAGTACGGCTCGATGTTGGGTCGAGATAAATCAGCACTTTTTTGTTTGCAACATGAAGCTCAAGCGCAGTTGTGGTGACATTGATTGATTGATGGGCGCAGGTAGAACGTTTCATCATGCAGGTTGTATAGCACACAGAGAGTCTTTGGTCCGGAAAGAGATGAGTTGTTGCACGCCTGAAGGAAATTGGATGCTTCGGCAAATGAAGCCTCTCCTGCAGAGCACAGGTTATCTCGTGCCACCATGTCGTGACGTGTCACTTGCCACTTGCGCGAGAAGGACACAGTCGCGTCTGGTGCGGATAACAGGGTGCGAGTTGGAGTCTCTGCGACTTGGAACTTGGTGCTTTGAGTCGAAGCATGCGCGATGATGCATCAGATAGTTCGTCGTTGGCCGACGCGTGACAGGCGACCCGCGCCACGACCCACGGCCTGACCCTTGGCTCCCATCTCATTTGCCTCTGCCAAGTGGCCACTCACGATGCTTCAGGGAGCTTAACAACGGGGCCTCGTGTCAGCGAGAGCGCGCAAGTGGCTGGTGCTTCTGCCAAGTACAATCTCGCCCATGCGCCCTCCGTCGTCCTTGGCTGCTTGGGCTGAAGGCTAATAAAATGTGCCGCGCCCCCAGGTTGGCGCAGACGTCGTTGGTGCATCCCCCCTTTCGCCGCAAACCTTGCCGCCGCCGTGGTTGTGTATTCGACCAGTCGCTTTTGCTTCCCAACAACATCCGCAGGGACCCTACCAACCCACCATGATGCTGCCATCCATGGGGGCGCGCAGCCCGCTGTTCGCGCTCGCCATCAGCGCGTGCTGCGTCCTCATCTTCATCTTCGGCTTCATGGCCTGGCAGAGCCCGTCGCGGGTGGCGTTCCCACACGAGTCTACGCATGTTGAAATGTACGTCTCCATTTCGTCCCGTCGCACATGGGACGGAGGCTGGGCCGCGACTAACTAGCGATCCGCACAGGACCATCACCGACGGGCAAACCCCCCTCAACATCAACTCCGTCCTACAGTTCCTCTACGCACCACTCAAGGCGTCGCCAACAGAAGCCTTCGTTCGCGAACCCAATGGCACTAAAATCATGTTGCCGCGGAACCCCCGGTACACCAAGAATCTGGGGAGCGACATTCTGATCCTCGACCTCGAAACTCGCCCGTTGGAATCAACCAAGGAGTACGTGCAGAACGGCACTTACGAATGGCGCAACATTGGCCACGTTCCTGCGGGCATTTTCAACCACTACACGTACGCTCAGATTCATGGATACGACTACAAATTCATACACGCCAAAGATTTCGAGGACCGCCATGCGACGTGGATCAAGCCTTCAGCGCTGGCCAACCACATCAACAACTACAAGTTCATTGTGTTCCTCGATGCCGACGCAACTTTCCGCTTTATGCATCTGCCAATTGAGTGGATGATGAATTACTGGAAGATTGAGCCTCAGCACTCCATCACCATGGCCAAAGACCCTTGGGATCCCAAAGAGCCGCAGTACAACTCTGACCGCTTCAACCGCACTTACACCAACACTGGCTTTATGATTGTCCAGAATAACAAGCAAACTATGCCTATTCTCAAGGCGTGGCACGAATGCCCAGACGATGTGCGATACCCCAACTGCTCTCAGTGGAAGCAGCCCAAGTTTCACGAGCAGTCTGCCTTTGGCGAATACATTCGATACGATTATGATAAAAATATCAAAGAGCTCGACTGTGGCCAAGCTAACGGATTCCCCGGCGTCGAGATTAGTAATTGCCAGGGCAAGTTCATACGCCATTACTGGTTTCAGAAGGACTTGGTCAAGATGGATTTCCGCGACAACATAATGAACGCGATTACTCTTCCAATTCAGCAAATTTTCGCCAACACCACGGGCGGTGGTGTTATCACAGAGCAAGAAGAAAATGTTATTCATTGATTATTATGTCTTACATGGAAACGTAAGATGGGTTAAATTGCAGCTTAATGATGTTCAAAGTGGACTATTCCTATTGCGTAGCATAGCGTTTGCATGGTTACGGCGCAATGGATTTGATTATCAGGCGGGATGAGGTTGTCATCAGCCATTCGGATCCTGCTTCGACTTGGGTTCCTCGACGCATTGATACCCCAATATGAGTCTTCAAACTTCGGCACAGCTTACGCCACTGTTTTTACAATCCCGTCTTTGTATTACGCGAGCGCTTTTGTACGATAGGGGAGTTCTAGGCGAGCGATACGCAAGCTCTTGGCTGCCGTCCGTCCCGATGCAAGACCGATATATCCGGCTCTGACTTTCCACATACGGTCGGGTAACGATGTTCCACCAAGCAACATCGTACTGCTGCCTCCCTTCACTCTGCAGGGCTACCGTGCCATTCCTTGGATTGTGTGGTCGACCAGTCCCCTGTACACGCCAAGCTACTATTTAGTGCATGATGCCAGCGATCTTTGATATGTCCGGCACCAGCCACAAATCACTCGCTTCAGTATCGGCCAGGATGACGAAGATCATCCACGTTTTGTGGCGCGCAGATCAAACCAATAATCTAACGATAGTCCATTACACTCAAATAAGTGCAAGATTTCACAATTCGACGTGAATGTAGTTGTACGATTGTCTTGACAACTGGATGAATTGACGCGAAGCTTGCAAGGCAACCCGTAAACGAGACCTGGCAAATCATGGTCAAGCCGGTGGGTGGGGGTGGGTGATGTGCGGTAAATGAACTTGTGCAAGACAAATGATGTTTGGGTCATCACGAGAGTTGCATCGTAGGAGTATGCTGTGGGCTTGTTCTCAGTAACACAAAAGGTAGAACTGTGCCAAAAAATGCCCATTAGGTTGTTTTGTGCTCGATTTGAATTATAGAGAATCGTCTCGAAACCTAAATCTATCTGATATTCATTCCCGTACTGAATTCAGCTCCTGAAGAAGTCCACTTCTTAATACAAAAACCGTGATCTCGGCTCACTTTCAGAACGCTCATCTGAAGATTCTTACACACCTTTTGAATCCTCAAAGAACCTGATCTACATCGTGCCATATTTGCCATTCATTTATGAAGGGTTATTCTATGATAAACTTTCTGAGCAATGTAGCTAAGCGTTCCGGTTGTTCGAGTGATAGGCTGTGACCGCATTCCTCAAAAACCTCTGAGATTGCTACAGCGACTACAGCGCTCTCCATTTGCTCCCCTACAAGGGAGCCGAAGAATCTTGGGCACATTAGCACATATCATAACAGAAACCAACATATACATCTAATGTTCAGGACTCACTCGGGCGCTCCAACCGTCATAACCTTGCAGTCCAGCCTTCCATTTGATAGTATCTCAGCCTCAACATCTATGTTTATCCAATGCGATCTGTACGTTTCTAGAATACCCCTGAGCCCGCCTGGCGCCTTGGAGCATCTCACCCATTCATCTACCGCCCGTTGATCAAGACAACTTGGATTATAGCACTCGGCCTTCATAAAGTGCGTCCAGAACTCTTCCTCCTTGCCTTGTATCAGCATCTCAGGAACATGTGGCAACCAAAAAAACGGAATGTGCCAGTTCCATACTCCTGTCTGGTTAAACTGCGCAGATATATTCTCACGTGTGAAGAATGATTGTTTAGTAAGTTGCTCGGAGAGCATCATCTCGCAAAAGCTCAAATGTGTAACACGGCTCCGGTACAAGCCTGCAAGGCAAAACGCGTACGTAGCGCCTCGATCCTCACCATGAACGGAGAAGAGCTGGTGGTCTAGTTGGTCCATGAGCTCGATCATATCTTTTGCGTTTGTGCGGCCATCGTACCCGTCGCTCGCGGGAGGCTTGTCTGTGGCGCCAAAGCCACGGAGATCTGGGGCAATAACAGTAAAGTGCGGTGTGAGATGAGGCAAGATGAGGTACCAGTAGTAATGGTTCTTTGGAGTTCCATGAAGAAGAAGCAAAGGAGGTCCTGAACCAGCAGTGATATAGTGCATGCGGATTCCATTGACACGTGCCATGCGATGTTGTACTGGCTTTTCATCATGATCGTGTATTTCTGGCATTTTGATGACGGGACACAGGCCTTGATACCGGTATGAGTTCACTGACGGAAACAAAGACTCTGGCCAGTGGTAGTGGGCTGTTCAAATGTGACTTGATCACTTCAAATAGCGTCTTTCTTCTATTAGTACTACCCCTCATCGTCACAATCGATGTCCGACGTCATCGTTCTTCATCCGAGGGTCTTGTGTTATCCAACCAGAGGGTGTAAGTTCTTTCCGGAAGCAAACATCATCTCTCAGACGACTCTGAGGATATGTAGGCAACATCAACGCCAAGGATTGTGCTGAGATTGGGTAAGTTCGAGTTCAAGTTCAAGTGAGAAGGTAACCGAAACTTGATCTGCACGTCATTATATATTTTCAACACTCGAGAAGCTACTTGAACCACATCATAAATAAAAAAACAACAGTAACAAACAATTGCTCAAACAAATGGGACTTCAAGGCATTTGGAGAACGCTTTGCGTTCATTCTCAAAAGTGGATAGTCGCTGCCAAGCAATGGCGCAATCTTAGGACAGTCGCACTTCATTCAATCATCTCGTCTTATCATCTCCTTCTCCTTCCGCCTCTATCGATTGTAAAAGTATTCAGCACTGGCATTCTTTAAAGCAATCCTTTATTCATTTCTACTTTGCCGTTTGCACCCGACTATGGAAATATAACGTCTAAGATGGACCGATTGATATTATACATGTATCCACCTCCCCATCCACGTATCAACAATCTGCTTCGCCTCATCCACCAACCCCATGTCCAACAGCAATTGTGTTGTGCCTCGAACTGCCGAGTCGAGGGCAGAAAATATCCAAGCGTGAGTATAGCTCGTGTGCTCGCCCATGAAAATAGTATTGTACTCTGTTCGGTAATAGGCGGGGATGTAGAGCTCTTGTTGTCCGACAGTAGGTGCTGCCCAAGCTCCTGCCTGATGTTCATCTGTTTCCCAGCACTGACGATCGTATGCACCAGTAAACTGCTGCGCTGCAATCTCGCCGTGAATTTCTACCATCGCTCTCTGGATAAAACCGACATGATCAGCTGTACTGAGAGCAGCAACAGAGCGAGCAAGCGTGCCCGACTGGTAAGACGCAAGCAGAACTCCGGGACCAGTGGAATTAATCTTGTAAGCAGGATAGCAAACGGATCCAACACCGGGAATATCGACTGCGCCGCAGCCTCCAATGATGGGAGGCGATAGCTTCTCCCAGAAACGAGTCTTGTAGTGCAGAGCAACTTTGCACGATTGCTGATAGTTCATGGTATTGATTGCACGCGACAAGAGAGACGAATACTTGGGCAGGTTCCAAAGTCTGACCTTCGAAAACGGAACAGAGACCACCGCGTAGTCGTATTCTTCACTTTTCGACTCCATCGCAAAAGGGTCTTGACGCCAATGCAGAGCCACTCTGCCTGTATCGTTGTCGTACTTCAGGCCGGTAATTTTTCGGCCAAGCGTTAGGCGGTCCTGAACATGGGGCAGGAAGGCTCGAGGGAGGGATTCCAAGCCCTTGTCAATGGTCCGCCATGTCGTAGCAGCAAAGTATACCGAGTCATAAGCCCACATTGGACTGTTGTCAGACCCAGCCATGTAGTCTACAAGATCTGTGCTTACGTTCAGGGCATACCTCAGATACGCAGCCTCAGACCAATGAAACATCCCCTTGCTCACAGCCTCTTTGTGAGCCTTATAGATATTGGTCGATATGTTGCGCAGCAGCTGGGGTGTGACACCCTCAAATTCTTCCAATGCAGCCTCCGCTATCTCTTCAGCCTTTTCGTCAGAGGATGGAGCAGCTGCCAAAACAAACGAAGAGTTGGCTTTGATTTGAGCTGCGCTTGGAATGCGACCATTGGGTAAGCGGTAGCCGTTTGAGTTGGCAGGCACGTTAGGACTACTTTGGATCCAAGGAATGAAGTTGACAGCAAGCGCAGTCTTATTGCCTCCGTTCAGTTGGTTCAACACATCAGCTAACTGGAACACCATCTTGTGGTCTTGAATATCCAGTGTCTCGTTGGTGTCGGCGTACTTGACAGAGACCGGAAAACGCATCGGTCCCATCTCCTGGTACTGATATTGCTCTGGCGTACTGCCAGCGAGGTACTTGGTCCGAATACGGCCACCAATGCGTTGCGAAGATTCGGTAATGTGCCAGTCGTGAATACCAACCGAATCAAGAAGATGGCTGGTCATCAAGCCCGCCATTCCGCCACCGACAATAGCAATCTTCTTGCTCTTTGCGACGGCAACAAAAGAAGCATTGTTTTGTTTGGCTTGCATATACGCAACACCATCAAACCATGGGCCCATCACGTCGGCAATTTCGGAAATGTCTTCCCTCCTCCTCTTGTTCCGCCTGACGCTGATTGGAGCGCTACGTCCGATGGGGATCGTTCCGGAGAAGGCGTGAAGGCAGCCTCCATGAACAGCGTTGTCAGGAACAACCCAGACGAAACGCTCTGGGTGCTCTGAGCGCTTCACCCAAGTGAGACCGACCTCATGATGCGCTTCACCAAAGCTTCTGGCGTGGCAATCACCGTACACCACTCGGACTTCGCCTTCGAAAGCATCGTCGGTGTATTTGATATGAACATTGTGTACAGAGTCAGTGGTGACGACCAATGGCTCAAACAAGAGAAGATCAGAAGGAGCCGTAACTGGGGAAGAAGTGGTCCCATAGGCCAAAGAGAGTACAGCCAAGGATGTTGTCAAAAGGCTTTTCATGTTGACCACTGAAGTGCTTTCGTGTTAGATGCCCAGGACAAGAAGGAAATATCGCCGCTTCATATACTGCACGCCGAACCATTTCACGTCCTGACCCTGTCCATCTCATTTTCCATGAGCATTGGTCATGGAATCTTGCTATCTCACCAAACCAGAACGATTTACAAGCTTCGAACAAGCTGAACAGTGGTATAATCGTTGTTCCTTGAGTCACAAATACCACATACGACAGCACGATAAGAAAAATTCCTTATCATCAAGATGGATCTGGCGGGTGGTAGTAATGTAACGCGTGTAAAAGTTCACCCTTGTGCGACACACTGCCGCGTTCTCAAGGCGACCTGCAGTAGCGGCATGCTCTCACGATCAATTGAGTCGAGGATCCTCCCACGGGATACGATTGCCAGTACTGTAAGTCGAGAAGACAACAGAGATAACGATTTCGGCGTCCGTAACAACGGCCGAATCTCAAAGTCAAGCTCGTTTGTAAGATTGTAGACGACTTCGACCCGTTGCAAGAGTGGGCCTTAGATGACTTGAGGACGCCCCACAAATCGTCAAAATGTCGGCCATCGTAGTATAGGGCGCAGTGTTAAAATCAACGGACAAAACAGTCGGCAATCTCTCCGCAAAAATTCTCACCACCGGTAGTTTGAATGATTGATATGCTGCCAATCTGCACAACTAAAAGTCTCAGATGAGACTCGTAGTTGTTTTAAGGTCTTTCCCGGCTAACACAGCGGGTCAAACATTTCATCGTTGTGGTTAAAAGGTCGCCTGGTAGGAAGCACGTTGCTCATGATTGCGCATATGCAGCGACCTAGGTTAGACGCCTCTGCCGATCCGGGAAGCGAACAGTGAGCCATATGATCCTGGTCCATGAGTATCGATAAGCCGATAACTGCAACCATACGCTTATCTCTCACCTCACCCGCTATCTACAGGTTACGTCAGTCAACTTTGTTCTTCTACATTATTGTGTTGAAGTTCCATCGCGTATACAAATACTCTCGGCGCCCAGCCTTCAATGTCCCATTGCATGATGCACCTCACTCTTTGCTGACTCGCTTTGACTCTTTTCCCGACATATCTTATCCTCCTTCCATATCAGGTACACTTAGTAGATTTTTGGGCGTTCTCACCCCACGAGACACGCCCTGCAGACACGCCCTGCCGGCACATCGTGGATCCACTTCTCGACGAGCAGTAATGAAAGAGGTAGACTCACGGGCAGAGAGGTATCTGACATTTGCTAATGGGGGGCCGGCTTGATGCATTCCAGGCCGCGAGTATCGCTCAGAAGTGGGACGCGGTAGTGGTGCCCTGAAGTCGGTGCGATTCCATGCCTTTTTCAACGTTCATGTGGCAAGCTTTACTCGGTGGAATCTCGCAGCTCTTGGATCGCGCGGCATACCGAAGAAGGAAAGCTGCTACCTTTGCACGTTCTCGCTATGATCTTGTCAAAATATTTATATCCTTAAGACTATAAAAATCTTTACATTTCCCCCATCTACTGCCATTTCCAAAGCACATCGATACGACTCTCCATTTCGTAC
Source organism: Mycocentrospora acerina (assembly GCA_022701365.1). Lineage (NCBI taxonomy): Eukaryota > Fungi > Ascomycota > Dothideomycetes > Pleosporales > Mycocentrospora > Mycocentrospora acerina. Next base: position 762,365 of record JAKUHH010000184.1, read on the forward strand.
TAGCAAACTGCAACTTCAACATGGTCTCAATTACCTCCCTTCTCACAACTTTCCTGATGGCGACTGGCGTTGCAACTGCCAAACCGACACCCAAAGTTGCTCCACAGCCTGTCGTCACGTATCTTGGTACCCAAGGTCCTATTTTATGTATGTCAAATTTGTGAGATGATACATGCACATAATCTGACTCCGTTCGTAGCAAGTGGTGCATGGACATCAAAAGGCATAGTATACACTTCGGGCACTGTTCCATCATTCAATGGAACGATAGTTGCAGGAGGTATTGAAGCTCAAACAGTACGTGTATTTCCTCACCAGGTCTTCCCCCGACGTTTGTAAGCCCTCATAAGTGCGTTTAACTCACGAAATTCAGGCCCAAGTCATCAAAAACATTGCAGCAGTTCTCGAAGAAGCTGGTACATCATGGGACTACGTCATGAAAACCACTGTTTTTCTTGCCAACATGTCCGACTATTCCGCGATGAATGCAGTTTACGGTTCTATGCTCCCGTCTCCTAAGCCTGCTCGTACTGCTGTTGAGGTGGGAAAACTCCCGGGGAATTTTCTGGTTGAAATCGAGGCGATTGCTGCGATCCCAGATTCGTAAATTTGCCAAAGTATTTGCGGATCACGTAAAAATGAAACAGTTCAGTCTATCGCGGCGAAGTTCTAGTTTTGAATCTAAGTGAAATTTAATCCTAGCAGGATATCGTGAAACTGAGAAGCTTGCTAAATTTCTGTCGTGTGAGATCGTATATTTCTCAGTTTTACTATGTTTGTGTCAAATGTCTTGTTGTGACAACTTTATCTCATCAAGCGTGCCTAAGTGTGGGCAGGATTGGAGTCAAACAGGAAGAGGATGCACTGCTCAACATCAGATATTTCGCATCTGTTCAGACGATTCTATTTTGTACAGAACAATGCTTGTAATGTTTGCACGAGCTTCCAACCACACAACGATGTTAAATCCAATTGTCCCAGTTGAATTGGTGAAGAACCTGATTCAAGCTCAAGGCTGTCACATTTGGCGAAAAATTGACCACTAATTTCCGGACTTAATTGTTTTGGAAATAACTTCTGTATCTAGCATGAGGTTACATCAAGGTATAGCATCTACTACATTTGTACCAGGACCTTTTTTCTTTGATTATTGGCTAAAATCAGTGGCTAAATCGCATATTTCACAGAAGACAGTTACAGCCGAGAAAAAAATATTCAGCTTGAGGTTGGATCGACTGCTCAACGATAGACACAAGTAATTTTTTTGTTCAATTACCATTACAGTTCAATTTTGTAGAAGGCTGTCTGGTGTGTCGCACCACTAAAATAGGGACTGACTGCAAAGGTGATCAATATACATTGGCCACTATGGGGTTGGTCTGTTACACAGATCTGTTCAAGCCTTCGCCAACACCTCTCTTCGAGACTTGCTGTTTACATCGAGATATGGTACCTCCCCGATGCCAACAGCGCGATTACCGGATCGCTCGCCTAGTCCGTCATAGTCAAAAGTGGCACTGTGGAAAGCACTGCGATTATCCCAGATAGCTATTTTATGTTTAGCAACGCTAATTGTTATCGGTAATTGACGGCACATACCAAGGTCATTTTCGTTTCTCCATTTGAACCGTACTTGTAGGTCGTGGTTTTCAGTAATCACAGTGCGAAATTTCGTGAGTAGCTCGTCGGACTCTTCATCATTCAATTCGTTAATGTATTTAGGGAATGGACCAATTGCGAAGATACTTTTCCATCCTGTTACTGGATTCGTTCGGACAACCGGATGCTATGAAGGTATCAGAATTCATTATGTGCATACCAAAATGAAAATGATATGCTTACCACGGCAAGTAGCTCCTTCCCAACATTCTTTGGACTACCTCGCTCTTTTTCGTAAATTTTGATCTTTTCAGGTTGTGCAGCGGCAGCTTTGATGAAACCATCTCCGATAAAGGTAGCAGTTAGACCTAAACACGATTGTCAGTATCTCTATCGTTGGAGGTATGATGCAAGGTCCTACCTTCGAAAAATACTTGGTACGCCTTAGAAAATCGGTCATAGATCTCGTACCCAGAGGCCCAGAGCGTGTCACCGCCAGTTTTAGGCAGCTGTGTCAATCGCAAAGAAGTGTAGTCAGCAGGAACGGGCTCGAACTGGATATCAGAGTGCCAAAGACTGGCATCGTAGCGGCGATTTCCGGGACTTCTGTCTTGTTCCTTTGATTTCTTGAACATATTCTTCCGGGCAACGGAACTGATCGTACTGATTTGAGCATCATCTACGCCAAATTCCGAAGTGTTATTGAGAACCGGGTGAATGTGAAGAGTGGAGTCGACCGGTTTACCAGACAATTGGCCTAGACGGTGAACCAATTCCTTCTGTAAATCATTGCTGAGGTTATCCTGAGCGCGAAAGAAGACGACACCACGCTCGGAAACTATTTTATGTGGTGTGAGGTGAGCCAAGGAAGCAGAGTGCTAGCATAGCTGGTGAAGAACCTACTAGTGATGGCCAAGTCTCGAAGGAGTTCATCTGCATTCGGTGCGTCGAGGATGTCGTCGACAATATTTACTTGGGGATATTCACGTCCAATTACTGGAGTGCTTTCTTCGTAAGCAAACGTTTTATCCAGTGCACCGGACGTTTTCTGGGGTGGCAGATAGCCCTTGAATTCTGTTTGCGTCATGATGAGGAAAAATATGTATTTAATGACACAGACAGCAGGGAGCAATTTTAGCTAAAGACTGCATTCATGGACTTTATCCATCGTGTCTGACAGGGTCTGTGACGTTTATATGTGCATGTCATCTTCTTGTTGTTGGAAGTGGGAGCTTGAATCACGCAATCGTTATCACAAGCACGTCAACACCCTGCGGTAAATGCTTTAAGAATTGTAAGATATAGCAATAAATAGGTAGAGGAAATAAGTCAGAGAGTGTGAACACCACATTTCGTGTTCAAAGTAAGTTGGGGCAGTCAAACTCGGCCTGAGAAGTACAGGCAAGACAGGAATTGGTATATACTCAAAATTTGTAAATGATATTGATTGAGATCAGGATTGGAAATGGAAGCCTCAACATCCTTTTCCATTCTGTGTGGTCATTTTTCATGCTAATTGCTACGCATACTTTAGATGTTGCCATCAACTAGCCTATTGCGTCATTACATGTAAGGATATCGCTATAATCAGCCTTTAACTAAGATCCTCACACGTCTCAAGTGTGACAAGTCACCTAATTCACCTGAAGGATCAAGGATTGTAAATGTCTGCGAATTAGAAACCTAAATTCAGCTACTTCAAGAGCATGATAATCATAACATCGATATTGTCAAATGTCTTTACATCATAAGTTGGATGTTATTGTAGTATTTTACAGGCCTTTGACAAAGCTTTCAGAATTAAGATGACTTATGCAAAATGTAAACTTTGATTGTGTAAAGCCGCTGTAAGCGGTATAAGAAATTTGATATAACATTTATTATCAGCGTCTCGCTAGTCATTCGTTGACCATTCTTCGATGTCCAGCAATCATCGTAATGTTTTCAAAAACCGTGCGACGAACAATGCTAGAGGAATTACCTTAATATCTCATTTAGCGAAGTTTTCAGTATCTTTCCAAGGGCTGTAGCCAAGGGATTCTTTAGATATTGCAATCCAATTCAGTTTGGTTGATGATGTTTTTGACGCGATTTGCGCCCGAATGAGTTGGTACATGCAGAAGACGCACTTTCATTCTACAAACCGGTGCAACCAGGGAGAGCAGTTCTGTGAATCCGTTGCTAGACTCTATCCTTCGTGAGTCTCAATCTCGCAGGCAAGCCCTACGAAACTGAGCTCGCATAGTACTCGTGCTGGACGATATTGAGCATAAAATAGACCAATAAAACGCTGTGTACTTATCGATAGGCATTCGATTGAACGAGTCTACGTCCGCGCATTTTAGACTATCAGGTGCGAGGAATATCTGGGGCAGCCAAGTTTTGTGATGAACAACAGCAAAACTGGGGTAAAAAAAGATTGCAGCGGGGAAAAATGCCGGCCGTGAGAATCAGCATGACCTAAATCCCTGTCTGAGAACGCGATTGAAGTGACGCGCTCTCACGTGCAAGCAATGACGAAATGTGACGAGATACTAATAGGATTTGGAAGCTTGGCAAAGGTGGATAAATCTACTCAGCATAACTACGTCATGAGATTGATTAAATCGTCAAATACGAAGCATTTGGAATGCAGAGAGGTTAAACGAGCTACTTAGGGTAATCATCCTAAACTGACAGCCCCCTTCTATTCAGTCGTCCCCTTACGTACCGCCTGTATTTACATAGCGCCACCAGTCATGTATATGTAATAATGCGTCATGTCTGGGTTCCCAGAGATTTTTGATCACACTTGCATCCTCAGCACGCTCATGTCTTCCGATATGGAATTCTGAATCTGTCGATCAAATAACCAGCGACCCAGTATGTGACTGCGTCTACACAAGACGCATCTACAGATGTGCTCCTTGCCGCGACAGCGTCGATGGCAACCGAGGTTTTGACTCCTCGACCCGAATATTTAGTGATCATAGAAAGCTATTTTTGCTTACAAGATGTCATAATGCCGGCGGCGTAACCATGCCTCTCTGCCTCTTTGCAGTAGTCACGACATCTGTATCTTGAGTCTTCCTCCTCACCTTGTCCCCAATCGCTCCTCCAGGATGATTTTTTTTAAAAACATTTTTTGTCTCTTCCTCATATAGAGCCTCAGCGACAGTAAGCGCAAGCATATCTCCCACTGCGATCGTGACTGTGGTGCTCGTTGTTGGCGCACACACACCAAACGACTTCTCTTCTAACTCGTGAATGGGCGCAGGCAACAGTATCGCATCAGGTCTTTCGTTCAGCAGCTGACACTGAGAGGGATGTGTATGTGAAGTAATGGCCAGAATGGGTACATATTTGGGTATGTGATCGAGCAGGGCCATTAGTTCTGCAGTCTTGCCAGAGTAGGAAATAAACATGATGGCATCATTCTGTTGCGTGTAAGCATTCGCGACTACTTTGTCTGGCGTGAATAACTCACCTTCCTAATATCTCCCAAATCTCCGTGTAGAGCCTCGGCTGCATGCATGAAGGAACTTGGAATACCCAAGCTCTTCATCGTAGCGACAATTTTTCTACCTACCAGGCCGCTTTTGCCCACGCCGCAGATAATGAGCTTCCCGCCCGCCTCGCTCACGCCGGTCAGACATTCTACGGCTCGCAGCAAACCCTCGCGCGCAACATGGTCGCATTGATAAAGGATTGTGACCTGAGATAGGGCAGTGGCGGCGGTAGAAAGCACGTCCACCGCGCGCGAAAGCAGGCGCGATCCCTCAGGATCGCTAGAGGTCAGTGGAGGGGTCAGCGGCTGTGTTTCGGAATCGGCGCGCTTTCTCTTGTGCAAGATTGGCGACGCGGGCTCGCATGGAGGGGTATTTTCCAAGGTAGCGGCCATGTTGGCTGGAAATGAGGAACTTTGCAGAGATGGTAGAGGACAGATGCAACACAAACAATCGCCCCAAGATGTAAGACGTAATGACTAGTTCCGAGTCCTAGCCGCGTCGGAAAGCGTCGGAGGCAGGTTTCCGAGTCTCAAATTCTAAATCCGTGGTTGTCAACAACGCGGCTCAAGCGCGTGCTCGGGTTGTTTGGTTGAGAGGGACAGATGACAACTGTGCCGAATGATGAAGATTATGAGATATGACTGAAGGGCACACGGCCTCCATTAATAGTGCCCACATGTTGACCGCAACGGCGCGACACCTTCACGCTCTTGTTTAGCCTTTATCTTCGTCCGGCGAAGACCCTTGTTGACTGTGGTGAATTGATTGACAGAGAATGGCGAAATGCGCGCTAAGGCATGCCGTGCGCTTCACTCAGAGTAGCCGTGCCCAGCCACAAGACCGGGACTAAGCCCCTCACTAAGCCTAAAGCATGGAGAGATTCGGTCATCAATCGCTCCCAACCTTCCATACCACGATCTGTCGACAAAATACAGCATGCATGCCATCGTTACATGCATGCCATCGTTACGCGTCTAGACCCCTCGGTCCGTTCCCTGAAGCACTAGCTGCGTCGGCCAGTTTCGTTCTTCGAGCCTCCATCACAGCCAGGTGCTGTCTTGGTGGGCGGAACAGGGTTGCTCCAAGCTTGTGATGATAGAAATTCTGGGCTTAAAGTGAGCCTTCCAGAAGGACTACGAAGCACATGTAAGAAATCTAAAGTGCCATGTACCAGCAAGTAAGGATCAACTACTATTCAAGCCTCAGTTGCTGATACAACTGATGAATGCGAACGTCAGTGAGGTAGATGAGGGTTGCATAGCCAACCATCAGTCGAACCACACTGATATGTGTCTTTGTTCTGTCTTTAGAGAGCACAAATAGGCCCAGGTTGCAAGAGTCAGTCAACGTAGAATACATCGTTTCTTCCAAGACGGACTTTGCCAGTGCATGAATTCAGTGCCGAAAGCCTGCTGGATTAAGGAACGTAGATGACCTTGGCGGTAGGTTGAAACGAGAAACTTTTACAATTCAAAATCACGGCGCTATTGCCAAACATTCTTTCTTTCTCAAGATTCTCTTGGTAAACATAAACAAATGATGCTTCTTTAATCGACTCTCCATCTCAACCCCTAGCGACTTAAGTTTGGGTGAGATACCTTATTAGGAACTGGCTAGCTCAGCCAAGTCGTGAGACTATTCTAGGAATCTTAATGGAATTGGTACTGGTTCCTTAAATTTGAAATACATCGCTAGTTAATAGGGGACCTGGTCATTGAAGAGCAAATCTTGAATATTGTCACAACTGAAAGTCTAAATGGACTTGAAACAAGACGTATGTGTGAGCTTGTAGCGAAGTTGTAAATCGCAGTGTGTGAGCAAGCCTAGGTTGCAGCCTCAAACCGTAGACTGGAGAAGATTCGTATCGGGCCGATTATATTTCACATGTTTTTCAGCCATCTGGAAAAGGAAACAATATTCTGGGCTAATGCGTCAACTTCTAAAAAGATTGTCAAGGTTTCAAAAATAAATTTCATTGCGTGGTGTTGTTGGAGCGTCAGGGCGGTATTCGCAGGAAATGTAAAGAAATCTCTTCTGTACTGAGCTGAAATTTAGAATAGACGGATTTAGATGTCTTAGTTTCACAGTATGATTCTGACATCAGTTGCTCATTTAGATCTTTTGTTTTGAATAAATTTTTGGGGAATCGAATACATGTTCTCAGACACCCTTACCAAGATTTTCTCATTGGTCCACTAGCTATCTATTGGGATAGTTTCAGGAATTCTGCAAATTCTTAGGCTTATATTCTTGGAACTACCAGCAGCCAACTATTTAAGTTAACCAAGCCTCAGTTAGCGAACTATAATAAGGAGCTCAATGGCATGAGCCAGGAAACTGCAGAATATAATCTCAAGATAGTAAACAGAGTTTAAGCATATGTTTTTTTTTTTTTTAGAAAACAGATTTGTATACAGCGCAATGAAGCTTTATAGCTAATTATAAGGAACTCTTTGTTCGCTGTGATCAATTGCCTCAAGTTTGCGCCGTCCCGCTTCTGAAGGTTTCATTGTAATTTCAAGAGTAGAAAGGCAAATTAGGATTTATTAAAAATGTTTTAGTACAAAATTTGTGCAACGATGTTAAATTCTGTATGATAGACTTCAATACACGCTAAGGATATTTTCTTATCCTAATATATTCATAGTATAAATAAATGTAGTACAATTATTTCATTTATATTGCATTAGTCTTGTTTGCTGGTTAGGCTAATTGTTAACGTTCACAACGTCATATCCCGTTACTACCCCTAAGCTAACTAATACCTAGCTAAAAGCTACCTGTTATGTATTTAAACAGAAAGTAATCTTAGAAAAGAGTATATAAGGTTGTTGCTTAGAAAGCTTTATAAAAGTAGTTCTATATCTTTTTGTACAAGACTTATAGTGGTAGAGAATAGTATCTTTAGTATACCCTCTAGTACTAGCACTCTTATATCTCTTGTAGTAATTATTCAGACACTATTTAGATCACTCTCTTCTTAACTGAGTTATTTTAATTACAGCACCTGTGCTTTAAACTTGGAGACATCCTCAAGGATTAGGTTAGGTATAACTAGATTATAATATTTAATATTTAAACCTTTACAAAAGCCACAAATACCTCATACTGATGTAAATTAACAACTAACGGATATTAAAATATGATTATCTTATAGATCTGCTACATTAGATATACTGTCAATAAAATTCTACGAGACTATAATATCTAATTAATTTTTAATTTGTAGTAAGAATTCTGCTAATTAGAAGTGAAATGATTGTTCTCTTACCTGCTTATTCTTAAGAGAAATACATCTGAACAGAAATTATACAATAATTTATTAATTAAAGGTTATATCCTTTTTGTAACGACGCAGGTTATAAGAGAGTGATCCAAATGGGGTCTGAAGTGTCCACTACTAGGCATATGGGAGTGCTAGGACTAGAGGGTAAACTAAAGATACTATTCTCTACACCTATAGGTCTTGTATAAAAGGATACAGAAAAACTACTCTATAAAGCTATATAGCCTATAACCTTATATACCCTTCCTTAGGATTACTATCTAGGGTAAGTATAAAACAGGTAGCTATTAGATAGGTGTTAGTTAACTTAGGGGTAATAATAAGATGTAATGTTGTAAATGTTACACTACCCCTCTTTTATATAGGCAAAAAGTCCCTTTTTGCAGAGTTGTCTTTTATCTGTGTAAAGGAGAGAGAGAAGAAAGGGTAAGGTAAGGTTTAGACAGCGTCTAGGTTTCTTTCTCTTGTCTTTGCAAAACCCTTTTGTCTAAAGTTTTATATTACTTCCCTTCTTTACCTTTCTTTGTAGTACAAGTCCCTATCTAATCTAAATACATCTTTTTCTGTATTTAACTCTTATTTATATCTTGCTGCAAGGTAATCTCTAATAATATTTTAACTTTTACTTTAAGAAAAATTTTCTTTTGTTGTTGCCTTAACAATTGTCTCTTTTACTTTAAGACAGGTTCTTATATATTAAGGCTTTCCTCTTAAAATCTTAATCTCTTTAGCAGTTAGGCTTAACATTTTTTGTATATATCCTTTGTTAAGCCTTTTTAGTAGTGTTTTGCTAATAAGTATAGCAAAACTACAATTACAACTACAACTACAACTACAACTGCAGCAGCAGCAACAACAACAACAATACTAGCAGCACTAGCAGCAGCACTAGCACTAGCACTAGCACCAGCACTAGCACTAGCACCAGCACTAGCACCTGCACCAGCACTAGCACTAGCACCTACCCTTACCCCTATGCTAATCCCTCTCCCCCCTAGTGCCCTTTTAGTAGCCTTCTAGGTTATCTGCATACAGTACGTGCAGGCTGTTGCCTGCAGGCAATTAGTTAAGTTTGCGTTTTATTTAGCAAGGTTAAAAAAATGTGCCTATTGCATAAAGTAGAATAAGAAGTGCAATCTAGTATATAACTGTATCCCCTCTTATAGTCTTTAGTGCTAATTCTTTAATAGGTGCTGTTATACATTAGACTTAAGTTTAAGTCCTTCTAGTAGGCCTTAAGCTTATAGGGTAACTCTGTCTATAGCAGTATTAATAGTAAAGAAAAGACAGATGTAGTTTAAGAGCTTGCTGTTAAAGCAGCTTATTAGCTAGTAATATATATACAGGTAGCTAACTCTTAGGTTACTAGCATAACTATAGCAGAGGTTATGCTTACACATTATTAGTTAATAAGGAAAGAGGTTTAGTCCTTGCAGGCAGAGTTAGGAGAAATTTAAGGGGTAGTAGTAGGCATAGGGGCTGTAATAGAAGGGATAAAGGAGAGGATAGAAGAGATAGTAGCAAGAATAGCAGAGATAGCAGCAGTGTTAGCAAAAGGGGGTAGAGGTAGTAGTAGTAAGGTAGCTGTTAGGGGGAAGGTTAGTAGAGGCAGTAGTAGAGGTAGTAATAATGTAGTAAGGTCTCTAGGTAAGAGCAAGCTAACAGAGTTTAGCAAAGACGCAGCAATAAGTAGCGCTTAAACTATGTCTAAGTTAGGTCTGTTAGCTTGCGTGTACTATATATATTTATAAATAGAAATTGTAATACCTAATATAATTATCTTCTAAGTATAATATATTATCTACTCTATTTTCTTAAGCTTATATCTAGCTATTAAGCCTTTGTAGTANAGGTAGTAATAATGTAGTAAGGTCTCTAGGTAAGAGCAAGCTAACAGAGTTTAGCAAAGACGCAGCAATAAGTAGCGCTTAAACTATGTCTAAGTTAGGTCTGTTAGCTTGCGTGTACTATATATATTTATAAATAGAAATTGTAATACCTAATATAATTATCTTCTAAGTATAATATATTATCTACTCTATTTTCTTAAGCTTATATCTAGCTATTAAGCCTTTGTAGTAGGCTAGCCTTGTTTAGATACTTCTTATAAAAAGTGTAACGACGCAGGTTATAAGAGAGTGATCCGAATGGGGTCCGAAGTGTCCA